>JANJYP010205354.1:0-12009 GCA_024605115.1 Rastrelliger brachysoma
AGGCCTTATTTTTAGGTGTAAGTATATTAATTTACTCACCCTGAAGTGTTTGGAGTCCTACGGGTGTAGTTTGACCCTTTCGAAAAGTGCGTCTGTGGCGATTATCCACAAAGCAGACCATACAGGGCAACGGCACCGAGTTTCTAAATAGGACATTATCTGCTGCAAAACTCATTTATTTCAACAATATCCAGTCAGAAAATGCCGGTAATATCCACACAGGAGCTCTGCTTGCCTCCTTTGTTGTCGTCCGGGAGCTTTTGAAGCTCAAACCAAGAGAAGTGGAAATCAACAAACTCCTGATAACGTCACAGACGTGACGCCAAAAGTCAGCTGTTTCACTTGGATATGCAGCAAAGATGGTTCGCAAGTTCATTTTTCCAAATTGTAAAAACAAAATGACAAGTTGGACAAACCTCAGTTTCCGCAGTCTTCCTCTCAGCAACCCAGATTTTCTAAAACTGTGGCTTGTGGCGTTGAAACTGGACCCGCACACCGAAATTGAAGTTCTGAGGTGTGCGGATTACCAGGTTTGTAGCACACATTTAGCTCCTGAGGACTTCATTCCCACAAATAGATAATTATTATTATGAAGGCTACTTACTCTATGGACAGTTGGCCGTTCGGTCCCGCAGGCTTTGGTTATGTTTTTCATTATTTTAGGGACATGAAAAAAAGTTTCTACCACAGCCCGGTTGATCATAGCGGAGAAATCTTCCAGAGTTGTGAGACAGTAATTTCTAGACATCTCCACACGTGTATCTCCTAGCCTCAAATCCCACTCAGAGCAGCAAAGACATTCCTCTTCTGTTGGCATGGCCGAACGGTGTCCACAAGAACATCACCAGTTATCATCTATTCGCAGTCGTGTTTGGTGATCTCTGGTCAGCTGTTCCTTTCTCTGCCTCTGCATTCTCCTTTCAAGAAGCTCCTCGTCTGTATAGTCTGGCTCAAAACTGTAAGGACACCCATCATATTCAAAGCCATCTTCTGCGATCTCTGCGTCAGATAAATATTCTGCCATGTTGCACAAGCAAATCCAGTGTAAAACACTAGGGTAAAGCACAGTGAAACAGCTGACTTTCGGCGCCGCGTCTGTGACTTCATCAGGAGTTTGTTGATTTCCACTTCTCATGGCTTGAGCTTCAAAAGCTCCCGGATGACTACAAAGGAAGCAAGCAGAGCTCATGTGTGGATATTACTGGCATTTTCTGACTTGATTTTATTTAAATGAACGGGTTTTGCAGTAGATAATGTTCTATTTAGAAACTCAGTGCCGTTTCCCTGTATGATCCGCTTTGTGGATAATCGCCACAGATGCACTTTTGGAAAGGCTCAAACTACATCCGTAGGACTCCAAATCGCACCTAACTCTTCAAGGTGACTAAATCAGTATACTTACACCTAAAAATAAGGCCCAGGTGTCAAAAACCGGAACTTTTCCTTTAATGGTGACATTGCAGGTTGTGACCAACTAAATCCCCTGCCCTTGCCTTTAAAAGGGCATAGGAGAACCTACAATTGCAGTGAAACTGGTTAAAAACATGGAATGGCCTCTCTAAATTCAGTGTTTGTTTTGTTCATTTTGGGCTACTGTAGAAAAATGCTGATGCAACATGGCAGCCCCCACTCCCAATGTAAATATAAAGGGTCATTCTAAGGCAACGAAACACAATTCTCATTTTAATGGGATTATACGTTAATTAAAACATGTTAATGCATATTATATTCCATTTGTGTTCTTGCAAAAAGGCTCCATAACTAACAATCTGTCAGTTAGCAAATCTTGATATCAGAAGTTTGGTTGATTACTTTCCTGTAGTTGTCCACACATAAGAGACTTGCATTGCAGAAGTAGGCACATTAATATCCTATTCTGTCATGTCCACAGAGTTATTTGAAAAAAATTTATTTTGAATAATACATTTTCCATTTTTGAAATTTCACCCGACTGAATGTGGATGTCGGAGATTTCCATCATCTTTTAAACACAAACATACATTTGTGGGTTGGAAGGTATTATAATATTTGTAGAAAACCACTATGAAAGCAAAAACTTGCCTCAATAATGTGACAACATTAATGTCAACGACTCAACAATAATACATAATACACAATATTCAGTATTTTGTGAATATATATAGACAGGTGTTTGTATGTGAATTCTGACCATCATATATATAATCAAACATACACTTGTCTATTGAGACTTCTGTTCCTCCCTAGTTAAAGTAGTAGAATAAGATCTAAGGAAACAGGGGCATTAATTGAGAGTGTACAGTAGTTAGAAGAAAATATAAAATGCACTGGGGAAAAGGCTGACATGAATCCTCTTGGAAAACTGAAATTTTAGCCTGAAATGGGGAGCATGCTGTATTTTGCGGTATTTTCTATATTAGATTTTTACCAAGGCCTTTACTGTTCATGACTATTCTACTGAAATCGTACCAGAGCAGCAATATGGCTATGCCCATAATTTTGGTTAAGGAATGCAAGCTTAGTCTGTTCACTCAGTACAAGTCATGCAACACATGTGTGTTACTCAGAGTTTTTACATGACGTTTGGAGAAGCATTTGATGGATTTTTACCAGCAGGTAACTTCATACATAACTCTAATTCAACAGTGGTGGTCTGTGATGCCAGCTCTAGCCATTAGGGGGCAGTGAGATAGTAGTGGTGATGTACTGAAACTGTCGATAAACATAAATGATGATTGGCTTACTGGTTGTATGCTGTTATACGTGTTTTAAAAAGGCCGATGGCATGTTGATGTAGATGCTGTATTTCTCTAATTGGCAAGTGTTTGGAAACAATCAGCCATATGCCGTCATGGAAAAATGATCTCTTGTTGAACTTCACCTTTTGAATCATATTTTATGATTAGCCCTCAAAGAGCTGCTTGTACGCTAATTCATCTGAATCTCTAAATTGCTACCAGGTAGGATGTGCCCCATTTCTCCTATGAAAACTAGATAGCCTGCAGATTGCAGGTAAATACATAATTAACATGGAGGAAGTCCGAAAAATATGAGCACTAGACTCTAGATGAGTCCTGGGATCTACTTCCTTTAGGCCTCAAGGTCTTTCTCACAAACTTAATTGAACACAATATTAACAGCAGTGCCTGGCCACATACAAAGCATCTCAAGGAAATATTTTCTTTTCTGCTTCCCTTTAGATTTCCTTAGAAAACACAGAGTTGCTCAAATTTAATGAGTCATGTCCTTAGAAAATACTTTTTTAAAAGTATTTTCCTGATGTGCTTTTTGATGTTAGAAATTCCATAAAATCTGTTATTCATTACAGAAATGTCCTCAATAATAAAATAGAGTCATAGAGTCCCATCTGAACTTTTTTCCCTCAGATTTTCACCAGACATTTTAACATACTACTAATGCCAACAACAATAATAGTTTAAGTTTCAGTGAAGATGAACCTAAACTGAACCTGTGATATTATGGTAACTCAGCATTCCTAAAAAAGTGAGAATTTTTTGGTACCTTTTCCAAGGTATGTGCATCACTGATGACCACAAAATACAGATAAGAAACAAAATGATAATAATAGTAATGCATCACATATACAGCAGCTAGAAGCTCCCAGTTGGAATCTGTGAGCATGTTTGATGTATTGCAGCTTTTGTGCGGTGAGGTTGATTCATGCATTGCTTCTGTGTGTTGAGGTTTTGTCAAAACTGTGCACAGCAATAATTGTGTTAATGACAGCACTGCCAGACAGGAGGTAGGGCTTTCAATGCTGCGGTGTGGTCTTTGAAAGGAGCACTATATTTTAGAGGTAAGTTTCACCTCTCTTTCTCAATGGATCATTACTTCAGTGGAGTCCAGTGATTTATGAGCTGCGTTACAAATGCTGGGAGCAGTTCCTGTCTCAGGGCTGACATCCACCCACTGATTGCCACTATTTGTCTGTGTGTATGCATGTTTGTGTGTGTTAGGTGTGTGTGTATATGGGGGCATGACAAAATGTGAGAGGGACTTATTAAAGTGAATGTAGGCTTGTCTTTTTCATTCTGTCTGAGGGTGGGTTAGTGTTTCCCTGTCTGTGTAAGACCTGTATCCTCCCAGGTCTAGAGTTACACTCCTGGTAATTGAATACAGTGATGTTTCACTCTACTGGGTGCTGATGGATTGTTTTTTAAACTGAGAAATGTGACCTCTAAAACCAAACAGCTTTGAGTGCATCATTGAAATACCAACACACACATTTGACCAGGCTACCAATGGGCTTGATTTTAGAGCTAAAGGCTTAAAGAGAAAGGTAATCACAGGCTGAGTAAAGACCCGCTAAGTACAGCACCTTGGTGTTTTCTTAGATTTGTCTTACTAACATGTTCAGCTTTGTGTCTTTTGTGTAGAGATTTAGTGCATCCTGCTTATCTTGGGCGAGGTTGAACATGTTGTTTGGACAGGTCTGTGTTGTACTCCAGCCGTGATGAATCTGTGCCAGCATCAGCTCTCATCCACTGTAAAAACTATATAAGCCTGTGACTGATGCTTATCTGTATGCTTGCATGTGTGTGCATGTGTATATAGCCATACTTTCTATTCCTATAGTGTGACAATATGAGTCACCACAGGGTAGGTATGTAAGCGTTTTTCTTGTAAACAGTGACTGTTACATGGCAAAATGCATTCCAGAGATTAATTTTGTATATGAATCTGTGCATAAGTGCACTGCATGTATTTCTATGTCAATGGACGCAGCAATGCGTGGGCTCTCACAGGAAAGGAAATGGCATGTGTTCAGAGAGTTTGTATCAAAGTTATATTTGCGTGTGCTGTTATGTCTTGTCTCTCTCTGGTTTGCACTCTACATATGTGTGTGCATGCCTGTATGTGGACCACCCAAAGCCTTTGAGGTCATAACAATAACAGGTCCACTTCCTTCCAGTGATATGGCAGTGGTTCCACTTGAGGGGCTGTAGAGGGGAATATGCTCTATCAGTCTACATCACAGACACAGCAGCCACACTGTTTAGTGGACTTGTCACAACTATGTAGAAAGCTATTCCCCCTCAAGTTCCTTTATCTACTATTACAGACTCATAAATATACTGTCCCAGCCCTATATTTAGTATGAGGCGTCTCGTGTGTTCTTGAAAAGCATCATCATGGCTCAGTGTGTTAGTCCACCTTCAAACAGTTGTGCAAGTTTGATGTCGCATTTAATCTTCTTTTGAAGCCTCTCTAGCACAATGTGTTTTGAAAATCCTCCCTTACTATTTAAAACGGTTTCTTTCATTCTTTTACCACTTAACTCCTGTGTAAACAAATTCCTCTGGTTAGACAGCATTTTCACTTTAGCGATTCTTTATTTTGTGATTCTTTCTCCTCCTGGTGAGTGAAAATACACTGCGGTAATTAATATGATAATATGTGTGGTGGCATAATTTTTTCCAGGCATCCCTGTGAGCCATGTTAAATTGAGGTCTGAGTGAGGTTTCAGCTGGAAACACTGAGCAGGGGCCTGGTACAGTATGTCTCTGTCAGTGCCTGGCCAGTCAAAGGGGGGAAATAATATTTATTTTTTTTGGAGAGAAGAACGATTTGCCCAAAAGCAAGAACTATTCTTATTTGCCCAGATAACCAAGCAAAATTCTAGCTCTACTCACCTTAGTGCAGTGTTTTCATGAGCAGCAAAGAAAAAAACAGCTTTTTTAAGAGGGAAGTAACATGCTAACACACAATATATGAGAACCACAGAAGCTATACTGTAGTTTCATCCTCATGATTTATTGCACTGCACAATTTAGCCTCAGGAATCAAGTGCGCTAATGCGTTTGATCTAAAGGGAATTCCATAACCAAACACCTTATGCTTTGAAGCATGGTTTTTGGATTACTCTTCAAATTGGTTTCTCAACACCCCAACCTTTGTAGGCTGTTTATGCACAAGGGTCTGATTTATGGTGTAAAATGACAGTGGAGCACTCATCTGTGGTTAAACAGGGTGCAATATACTACTCAGATGCCCATGGCTGCCAGTCCTCTAGTCTGTCTAGACGGGGTAAACACCAGCCTTTATAGGCCTGCCTACTGACAATCACTGATGATTGGGTTTGTGGGATATGAGAGGCTGGGTCAGTTAAAATGATTGGCAGCTAGTGGCATTCTTTGTATGTTTGTTTGGGGGTTGGGTTGGAAGAGCTGAGGCAGTGGCTGACACATAGCTACCCTCAGCAAGGAGAATGCTCCACTGCTCAAGCTTTTATGAAATGATCAACACAAATACTACTCGTAAATGTCAGGTGGATGGGGATAGAATAATATAAAAGGCATGTATCTCTGCTGTACTTCTGGGTTATGAGATGAACCTTTAACACAGCCAACAATAACATCCATAACACAGCCGATGAATCATACAGGTTTGAAGGCAGATAACAAAGGCCTGGGGACATTCTTGGGAAAGAGAGTGTTGGCTTTGATTTGCTGTATCCCTTGTCTCCCTTGCTGTGCTCTATGTGTTTACTGTGCAAATTTGTTGGATGGCGACAGTAATTACTCTTGTTATTTATGTATTTATCTTTTTGGTGTTGCTGTGAGCTCAGTTTCATGTAGTACCATGGAAACCCCATCAGAGTACTGCCAATGGCTAAAGGTATCCAAACTGTCATTTTTACATTAATGCAGATACAAGATATTCACAGACATTTTCTCACGCAAATCCACATTAGCTTTTGTCAGGAGTCAGATTTACTCCTGTTGTCTACTTTATATCATGTTGCAGATAGTCCCAAGTTTTTATTTCTGTTAACATTTGACTCATAATTACCATTGGAATTATCTGTGATCTAAAAGCCATGTAGGATATTTAGATGTTTTATTTTAGCTCTTGCTTTTAGTTTATTTTCACATTTCCATTATCTTTAAGAAAGGTCCAGAACTGTTCTTTACACCAACATGTCTATGGTGTTACATACAGACGAATCGCATGAGTTGAAATGATTGGCTGTAATAGACACCAGTTGTTAAATCGTTATGAATCGACCTATCTGTGTGATGAATGATGCATTTGCATATTTGCCCAAAAAGAGGGTTAGGATTTTAATTACCAATGATTGGAATATGTCTGCATTTAATTAAAGCAAGATGCTCGAACACAAGATAATGTTGGAGTTAAGATCTTTTTTTTGTGCTCCATCTATGCACACTCAAACTGTTCCCCATATTCATTATTAAATTAAATCAACTTGCCTTTGCAACAGCTTATTTTTGCTTATGTTTTCCTCAGTTAGCTGTACCGCTCTCATGTGGGTGTGCATGTGCAATAGTCATTGTTTGATTTGAGATACAAAAACATATTTGACTGGGATGATGCAAAAAGAAAAATCTCGACCATTTTAAAGATGAACAAGTAAATCAAGTAAATAAGGGAGAATGTGCCAAGAAAGCTCCCTGGTTAATCGACACCACCAGGCCAAGACTGCGCCATAGTGAGTCATAAGCAATTGCTCTGAAATCAGTATCACAGTTTAACCACATTGCCAAAGGCATCCAAATCTCTTTTGCACCTTTAGTACATACAATATTAGGATGTAAAACTGTCCAGAAGGCCTCTGAGGAACTAAAATCTTTCCCAGTATGTCTGGACAGAGTTATCAGTGTAGAGGATCAGTTTCAAAGAAATATCCTTTCCTGTATTTTGCCTTCTTTTCCCTGGTGAAGGGTTGTATGCCAACCTTACTCTCAGTTGGACTGATGGGAAGAGGAAGTTAGAGGTGAATGAGGAAAACAGTACATGTGTATTTTAAAGAGCGTGGAGGCACTTCTGGGGGCTATATTTGGAGTAGTAGTCTTAAATTAGCACATTGTGGTGACAGAGATATTAGCGTGATATTTTCTTCAGCTGAGGGTTAGCAGGTTCATTGCACATTGCTGCTGCTCTGCCTACAGTAGGGCCTGTAGGCCTTGGAGTTGGCAGCTTCTTTGTGCTGCTTGGCATAACAGTCAGACCGCAGGTTTATCTCATGTTGTTAATGAAGATTAACCTGACAGTTGTATTCACAAGGACAGAAAGGGCAAAAGTTGAATATTGGAGGATTCACATACCTTCACTTTTACATTTATGCTATAACAGCTGCTGCCTTCAGCTTTGCCAGTTCATATTTATTTTACAATATATGAGGGTTAGATCAAATCCTGTTTTTTTTCTTTCCATTTTCAGTAATTCAGTTTTTACATGTCCCACATTGGTTTGAAAATTCCTGGTGTTCATTGTTGTGCTGCACAAGTCTGGGCAATATGTTTTTTGTCCACAAGGGGGTAGACATTCAGCACTCATTAGGGATTTTTTTCACTGTCAAATCCTTTTGGATGGATGTCAGCAAATGACCAGCGACATAGTGAATCGTATCTGACTGTGTTTTGGCTGACTGTTTTTATTTCTGTGTTTTACTTTCACTCCTGCATGAACACTGAAAGAAACCTCCTCTAAAGCCACAGGCGCAGATGCATACCCCTCACTACCCCAAACTGCACTTTGTGTGAGAGCTGCTCTTTAGTGCAACACAGCATGACAGGGAGGACTTGAAACTGAAGAGCACCCAGTCATTACCTGTAAGGACCCAGTTATTACCCCATCAGTGTCAAGTTATCTTTTGTCATTTTCTGCTACTGCTCCACCTCTAAATACTAACAGACAGTGCTTCTGATTATATATTCATAAAATGTGAGTGACAAATGTCTTTAAGAGTTATGCAGATTAGAAAATAAATGTCAATTAGTTATAGGATTGAGTGAATTCAAATACACTTACAGTATGTTGGTGACAGGAGGTAAAGAAGATAGGATTAACTTTGAATTTCATATACTTACACATCCTGGGAAGACCAATAGACTCAAAATCTTTAATTCATATCGCTCATCATATCCCTTATCAACATTGGAAAAGTGGAATCAATTTCAACATTCTGTTTCTCTAACAATCTTGAATTGTGTTCAATTTCTGTTGGTTACATCATTAGGTGTACACAAGCCATAACTGGGAAATAGTGTGAAGTAAACATCTTTAGTAGAAGAATGAGTCTTAACAGCGGGGGATATTTTGTGTGATTTTGCAGTCATATTTTTGGCTGAAAGTTTCCAGTATCATGAAGCCTCTAATCAGTTTGTGTTTAATGTCGTTTCTAATGAGAACTGTGGAAAATCACACACACACACACACACACACACACACACACAGTTGGACACAAACAGCAGAAAATATTTAATAGAGCCTACATATACACTGTTGCAAGTTTATTTCATATTAGTTGCCTTATAATAGATGAGAGAAAAAAAGAACTTTCCACAAAACCACATTATCTCACTGTGTTCACATTTGTTACATTTTCCAAGAAACTATCAAGAATGTGGTTCACGTGCCATGAACATATCTCATATTTATGTGTGTGTTTCTGTGTGAGTTGTATGGGTGCAGGGGGACACCTGGGCTCTCTTATGTTTTCTGGATGTGTCTGTAGATTTATGAGACCCTGCACATTATCCTCACTCTGTCTCATTTTCTCTGTCCTCCAACACATTCAAATGTGCAGCAGCTCTTCTCTTTCTTTCTCTTCAGCTTCAATTCCTCCACTAAGATCTCATCACACCTTTACAACCTGATCTCTATATCGTGTATGATCCCAAAACATGTTTGTGCTATTGTTTCTGGAACCACAGTTCTTCTGTTGTCCCCCTACTGTCAGTCCATTGTCACTCTTTTCAACTTTGACTCTCAACGGAAATTTCTTGGCTTGTATTTGCAATACTGAAGCTTATGTTGGCAGGAATGTACTGGCAGTACACTGGGCTTTGAGTTCAAACTAGGGACGATTCTCGCTGTATGTTTAATCTCTTAAAATCAGTAGCTAAAGAGATAGACAGACAAACCCTAGATTCTGATATGTTTTATTGGAGAATTCTCCAATAAAACATTCTATTTTTCCTATGTATGCTTTACCTGTCATCCTTTGTCACTTTCAAAAGGGACCTTGGTTATTTCAGTGAGTTAACCTGCTTTTACCTTTCACCCATGATATCATTGCATCAAATTTCAAATAATTGATATGAATCATGTGTACACTTTATCAGCACATGGTGGAATTTCGGCTACCAGGCCACTACATCTGTTGATTTCATACCCATGAAGCAAATGCTATTATAGTCGATGAAAGATCCATTGCAGTGTATCATACTTGTTTGAGTTTGTATTCTCAGTGTAAAGACACGCTGGTATGTTTGTAATAAGTCTAATCTGTCTTCATTTTCATTTGAACTTGCTGAACTCCATTTTCAAATTCAAGCTCCACTGATTCACACATTAGAAAGCCTGGAAGGGTGCCATTCTCAATTCCCTCAGCTTTTCCATTCATGGTCCCCATTTTAAGTTGCTTTTATAACGTGATCTCAGTCAGGTATAAAAACAATCCTTTTTCATGTTAAAATCTGGCCCTTTGATCAACCTGCCAGAAATGTGTAGACGTGTATATTTTCAGAGATAGGGGGTGTGGTGGACTCATCTGTTCATATTGTTTGCCTGTCAACACTGCATCAACACAGTTGACTTAGCATGAATATTTGTAAGTATGTATATGTATGCTCTATCTAACTGATGTAGCTGAGGTTAGGCAGTCAGTGCATTTCTGACCCTGGCTGTGTTTGTTAAAATGCTCACTTTTTCAGCTGCTCTGAAGGTCACCAATGAACACTGGGTGTTGCCTGACCTTGACCAGGGTGTGTTAAACCACTTAGAGTTGTTATATGAGAGAATAAGAGAGGAGAAGATACAATGGGGTGAGGCAGAGTTTAAAGGAAGACCACAAGAAAGGGACAATGTTTTGAAAAGAAAATACATTTCAAGAATAGGGAAAACAAGGTCAAAATTAATTAAAAGTTGAAATTAAAAATGACCTTTTGTGATTATTGGCCATCTAAGGACAAAATATTGCACATATCTGAGAGTGAACGGCAGAGGGTAGATCGCCTGCTATGTTTGTTTTGGAGTGTTAAAGATACAATACAGTCTCTATTCTCCTCTCCTCTGCTAAAGATGGAATTTGGAGTCAGGTTGGTGGTTCAGGAAGATCCAATCATTCCATTGTTATCTGGGAGAATGATGGTGATGTAGTTGTCCTTGAAGACAAAGGAGGCCTGAGTGCACCTGGACAAGAGTTCACTCATTTCGCAGCTTTAGTAGTCCAGTTACTGTTCATGTAATAAGTGTTCCTGGTACAATATCACAATGAGTCAGAGCTCAAAATTAACTTCTTTCCTCAGTTCCAGGCTTAAAAGTCATTATCTCTAATTGAAGTTCTTTTTTCATTCTATGTAATAAGCATAGTTTATATATAATTCTGTTTCAGTAACTCACATCACTTCATTGACTCACTCTAGTCCCCTATGATGGACCATCTGAACACTATTTTAAACACCATGTAACTAACATTGCGTTCAGTTTGTTCAGTTTTTTTTGAGATCATGTTTTTATTCACATCTAGTGTCACATCTCAATCAAAGATGCATTCATAAATTTAAACTAAAACTATTATTCANTTAACATTGCGTTCAGTTTGTTTTGAGATCATGTTTTTGTTCACATCTAGTGTCACATCTCAATCAAAGATGCATTCATAAATTTAAACTAAAACTATTATTCAAATGCGAGTCATTATTTTCCTGTATCAATAATCTTTCCATTTTATTCTGAATTGTGTAGCCATTTATTTCAGTATGAGTGCTATACATGTTCAGTTAGTCATTGATTATCCTTCTGATGTAAATGATGATGGCTGACATACAGTGTAGCTGTGATGATGGTTCACTTAATCTTTAAGTTATGCTATTGTGTTTTAAATGACAGCCTTGTGCTGTTGGAGAAAATTAGTTACATGAATTGCATTTTTTCTTCCCTAATGTTCTCCTGTCCTATATTTCTCACATCACTACTACTAATAATAACTTGATGATAGCATTAAGTGCTAGCTAAGCTGGCTAATTTACTGGAGTAAAA
>JANJYP010205440.1:0-12438 GCA_024605115.1 Rastrelliger brachysoma
GCTGGATCTCGCTGCAGCCCTAATTGCTCTTGAGCCGCATTCAGAGCAAACCTCCCAGCAAGCCCTACGACTGTAGAATGTAAGCGCAGCGCTCTCCAAGCATGCCGTCATTCTTCTTCATGTTATAAGCCTGACTGTTTCGCATGAATGAAAGAGCAAAAACTTCACCTGAACAACCTATATACTTATCAATGAAAAATCTGACGAGGCCATTTCACCGTGTAATGTTGATTTCATGCTTTAATTTATGATTTTTGAAAATTGTCAAATGCAATAGTTTGAAAGACGATTAACAGAAAACGACTGGTTGTGGTTTTAATTTTAAAGGGATAGTTTGACATTTTTGAGGGAAAAACACTGAATAGCTTTGGTGGAGAGTTAAATAAGAAGATTAATCCCACTCTTAAAGCTGTACAGTAAATATATTCTAGCTGGAGCTAACAGCCACTTCAAGATAAAAAGCTTAAGATAAGGCTGGCTGTATCCAAATGAAATCTATACAAATACCAAAGTATAAAAATGGAGCCATGTTTCCACCTGTTTCTATTTTCCTTTTCCTTTTTCCTAATCTTGGCTAAAAGGCTACTGACTGTAGCTTCATATTTAGACAGACATATGGGTGGTATTAATCTTTTCATGCAGTGCTTAGCAAATAAGCTAAAATGTTAAGCTCTTCTCCTAAAACACACTCATTTATTCAACTTTCCAATGTTAATGCAAATTAAATAAGCGATTCCATCAAAATTTTAACACTATTTTATCTCTGCTTGGTACAATAGGTTCATCTTCAGTCTGTCACTGTATGTTATTGACGGGTGAGTTAGAGGTTATGTGAAGAGTTGTTCATGTGGTTCCTATACAAGAGTGGTGGCTTAATACCAACCCTCTGCCTTGTAGACATGACATATTGAGGCATTTATTAAGCCTTTATGTTAAAAAGTCCTTGCAGGGGCTTCTTCAGTGATGTTCATATGGACGCCGGGGGCTTTTGTACATACAATACTCGAGGCTCAGAGGGATCCTCACTTAGCTGTCAGAAGTGGGAACTGTGGATTTGTTTTGTTTCTCGTAATATGTATTCTGTGGTTGAAACCGTAAACGACGTCGGTTCATCGTGCGTTGGGAGTGGCACTTCTAATGGCCTGCGCGTCTCAACCCCCCCACCCTCCACCCCAGTCTCGAAAAACATGTATGGTTGAACCTGGTATCCATAATCTCACAATGACCGCTTTCTGTGCGGCTTTGTCTTATATGGCCTGGGTCACTTCAGTTTCAATGTGATTGACAGAAGAAATACACACAAGAGCCAAGGCATTACATGATTTGTGGAAAAAGAAAAAGAAAGAGAAGAAGCGGTAGAAGGCAGGCGAGCATGTGTCAAAGTACGGTTGATGTTTGGGGTAGACTGGGTTTGAGAGTGTCTGCTGTTTTCAAGCAGAAAAAAGGAAAACAATGTACAAGACAAAGACCACATCCATAACTCAGAACACAGCCCCCAGCAAACTAAACATACAGCTTTACGTTCTTGCCAAATTAGATTATGCCAGAGACTTCAGTCCTAAACTCACCACTACAACACTAAACTCATTTCCCTTTGATTTATTCTTCTATAGTACCACTTTGAAACATAGTTGCTACGTGCTTTAGCGAAGAGTTTTCAATATTCGTTCTGATAAAGCATGCTAAGGTAAACAGCTTCCTCCAGATACTTTCTCGATAGTCTGAGTTCTCCTGCTACTTTAAGATTCATATGAATGAGTGTTTTCTTTAAGAATGGCTGAAAGCTGCTGGCAGCTGACAGATTGATGTAAAGTGCGCTAGACATTATGCCGGTAGTGTAGGACGTGAGTTGGAATGCGCTGTTCCAGACACTGTGAATTGTGGCCTCTTTCCTGACATACCTGTGGCCTGAACCCCCAAACCTTTCCACAGACACACACAAGCTAATCTCCCAAGATCAGCACCAAAAGAGTTTCTCTTCACCGTACACAGCCTTTCCTTTCCCCCCCCTCTTTTTTTTTTTTTTTTTTTTGTATCCCCAATCGTACTCTAATTCCAGGATGTGGGATCTGCTGCATTCAAACGGCGTGTGATTATGTTATCCTCAATCAGCATGCGTTGCAAGATTAGCAACCAGCAAAACAAATGTTTGACAACAAAGAGTGAGCAGGATCTGTGAGCCAGACACATGAAGAGGCTTTTCAGTGACTGTAATTTCCTCGCTGATTGACCAGCCAGTGATCTAAGATGACCGCAGGCCTAGATTTTATTTTTCTATTATTGTTGGGATAGTATTGTTAGCAAACTGTCAATAGTGATAGAGTCCAACCCGTTCGAAAAGGCCCTGAGACGTAAGCTTTCCAGCCTCACAATTCTCTACTTTTGCCAAGTTGGCTTTCTCTGTCTGTCAGTTTGGCGGGGGCAGGAGGGAGTAAATGTGACCAAGTTAATATAGATGTCAGTTTGCTGTAAACACATCCAGACTGTATATGCTTCAGAAATATATGGTTAAATATTGAGGTTTAGTCTAATGTTGCAGTTTAGTTTTCCTGAATGGAAGCATTGACAGAATGAAATGTGAGATATATATTTCACAGATTCTGTTTGTGGCGTTAACTGATGGAAAAACACTTGATATAACAACTGGAATGACTTTTTTTATAAAAAAGATAAGGTATATACGTAAAAACACAAACAGACATACATGCTTATACTTTATTTTAACAATTTCTGTGAGGCACATTATTTGAATACTATCGACCAGTTGTAAATTTGATAAATCCGGCCTGTATAGACCAAAAAAAAAAGGTCCAAATAACTCTGAAGATACTGCATTCAATTGAGAGACAACCTGCCTTGGCAAAACTGAAATGAAGAATAATAACATTCTAGACACTGGATTGACAGTTGAACATAAGATGCAATTTTCCATTTGAGAATTGGAAGAGCCAAAACTAGTCATAATTTGGGGGTTTTCATTTCTCCTTCATGTCTTATTGAGTGAGTGCCGACTAGAGATGAACAATCACCAGTCTGTGTGATGAATAGGCTTGGAGTGCACATCCCGGCGCTGCTGTGATCGATGGGGTGTCGCTGTAAACCTCATCCCTACAGACCGTCAGAGACACATTCTGATTAGCACTTAATCTTACTTCCATCCACCCCTGGCTTCAGGAGAATGATTGTTGTTTGGCAGAGCGAGCATACCTCTCTGAAGACTATCTCCCAGCGCTCCAACAAAAGAAATGAAAAAAGATGAGTCCAAGACAGCCACTGACATCCGCTGACTGATTTTCACATGATTACAAACTGATGCTTGCACTGGGCCCACTTAGCGCTCACTTTCGTCTCGGTGAATCTGTTCAGAGAAATCTAATATGCAGATCCCACGGCCAGTAACGCAGGCATGTTCTGCTCTGTCTCTCAGGGTTTTGTCCAGTTTGCTGCGCAGTGTTTTATTAAGCGTTGTGGTAGGTCGCTCAATTGGAGCGGCGCTGTTACCCGGTCCCCCGCTTGTGATATTTAAGACTTGGCTTAGATCAGTTGAAGTGTCTCTCATTTAGAGAGATTGGATTCGCCCAAGGACATTTTCCTGTAAACGGGACACTAAGGAGTTTACATTGAAAGTCACTTATTGTGGAATGGACTGTCTTTTTACTGGCTCCTTTGTCTTCCGCAGGAAACTCGAGCCGAGGCCAGAGCCTCTGCGGTTTTTGGGGGCTTTCATCGGCTGTCTCAACACAATCGTTCAGGAGGCCAACTCTGACCAGAATTAATGCAATATTCACATTCATAACCAATCAGCATTCGAACGTCAAAAGGGGAACCAGAGTTTGCATGAATGACAAATTGTTGAATTGGACATATTTACTATGACTTAGAGAATATCCTGCTGATATATCTATTATGGTTGTTATGGTTTTATTCTTGTACTCGGGTTGTATTCTGCTGGTCAGCCCTACCACAGTTTCGTCTGTTTCCTTGAGTTCACCCGATGTCCTTGTCATCGGTTGAAGTCGAGGTCGTCCACGCTCGAGTAACGACACTACAATATAAAACATTGATGTTTTGTCTGTCTCTAGTACGTAATATGCAGCCATCTTAAAACATCGTGTTAGGTGCAACTTCCCCCGTCGCAACAAAACTCTAGAACGTTGGATTCTCTACAAGTGGTCAAAGGAATGAGCTGCAAGGTTGGGCATGGTGTGCAGGCAAAATGTAGTATGAATTTACATCATCAACATGCATCAGGTAGCAGGAGAGTGCCAGGAAAAAGAAAGACTGTTTGTGAATTATGTATTTTATTTTTTACCACAAAAGAGAGCTTTTTGGAAAAAGAACGTAAAAAAACCCCAATGATCCAGAAAGGCTTGAACGCATCTTTTATGGGTTGCTTTGGGTTGTTGTGATCTCATCGGTTGTGTTCGGGCTGGGGTTAGGGTTAAGTGATTTAACATTGTGAATCTACACAGACTAAAATTTGAAAATAGCACAATTTGTCCAAGGCAGCGTCTCTCTCCATAGGAGCCGTCGCAAAGTGATTCTAACAATAATTCAAAGTGAGTCTCTGCGGAGAGGCTTTATGTTCAGTACTGAGTGTTGTCTATGTGATTCCATGCTGTTAATCACCTGTACTGTTTTCTCCTCTCTGTCTCCTGCAGCTAGCTATGGAGCGTACCCCATCTGTAAAGGCTGCTCGGTGTGCTCCAGGGACAACGGCTGTGTAAACTGCCCACCCAAACTCTTCCTGTTTCTGCGGAGAGAGAGGATGAGGCAGTACGGGGAGTGCCTTCACGACTGTCCAGCCGGATACTACGGCATGCGCAGCCCCGAACTTAACATGTGCTCCAGTAAGTCCTCTCAAGTTCAATCCACCCCGTTCTTACCCCCTCAATTCTCCCACACCGCCTTTCCTCTTTCAACACCCCCACCATCCTGTCTTCCCCAGACGCACATACACACTCCCTCGACTTCCCCTTTTCCCACAACACATGCTTCATCATCAATTATCCAGAGGAGATACACATACCTCGCAATTTGAACGGCTCATCTGTTCACACAGGTGGATGTAGGCAGCGGAGCTCCGTTCTTCGCCGTGTCTCCCTCGGGGTTTGACAGTTCAGCAAGGATGAGCGCTCTTTCTCATTTCTCTTTACACCTGCATTACCAAACATCCTATGGTCACGAGGATGTATTAAGGGAATTAAAAAAACAACAAAAAAAAAATGCAGGTGCAAATGCAACCAAGATGCACCTGGAGTTTTAGCCACATATTATATCGTTACAATAAGAACGACATGTAAAAAGCGACCTTTTTTAGTCTTCTCATTTAATATCATTTGAACTACAGCAATGATGAAACTAATTTCTTTTGGCGACTGTCTGCGAGGGCTTGCGGATTGAGACTTTCAGCAGACAGTGTAATGTCTTGGCAGACGATGTCGTTTTTGACTTTGAACACGGAGCCAATCACAGCAGTGTCCAGATCCTCTATCAACAACTGTATGTTGGTTGAAGTTTGATAAGGAATAACAAAGCATCGACTCTTAAGATTAATACTGTTTGAAAAGGGAAATCTAACAAGTACATGAAAGTAGCCCATCTTAAACTCATCATACATTATTTATTGTCTCAGTGATTAAAATCGCATTATATGTCTTCCAGGTCGTTTATTCATATCTACAAGATCTCGCTGTAACACGTCGCTCCTTCAGACTACAGTACACGTAGTAAATAGTTTTATTTTTTTTTACTATACTGTTTCTTGGAAAACATTGTTTTGGTTTCATAACTTGAAACAGACCACACCTTTGGTTTCACATGCAGAATTATGTTTAACTATTAAAAAAAACAAAAAAAACAACAATAACAATGAAAAATAGAAAAGTTCTCATGATTCTCGTTAAAGCATAACTCTAAAATCCGATTAATGAAATGTCTCCCTCACCTCTTCATGTAGCACCCCGATTTCATAACCTTATTTTAACATGGAATACACTCGGAAAGGGCGAGAGAAAGAGAGAGAGAGAGAGACTTTATAGGTTTACACGGAGCCTGAGGTGTTGGCTGAGTGTTTCATATGAAAACAGACTGGAACTTGAACCCATTTGGTTCCCTGAGCCAAACTCCTGACAGACGCACTAAAATGAAGCCCCAGAGGAGGGTGTCCGAACCTTTAGGCCCAATAATATGAATATGTAGCAACCACAAGAAGATGAAAAAAACAAAAAAACCTACATTCTGCTTACCCACTCACTGTCGACCTGGATGCAAAGACGTCCACTTTCCCCATTTTGATTATAAGAAATAAAAAGCATGTTTGAGTGCATGTTCGTTGTCAAGCTGTGATCGGTCATCGCTGATGGTCAGTAAGGCATTAATTAGTCATTTATTACAATTTTGTGACGACTTTTGTCAGTAATGAGTGGTTTAAATGATTCGAATTTAAAACCCAGGAATTACATCACAGATTACAGACTACAGACTCCAGTAATGCGCCTTCATTTAAATAATTTGAGGGGATATTTCCATTTGTTCAGTAGATAGACTTGTGCACTACACATAGGCTTCTACCGAGAACAATGTGCTTTCCCATAACCCTTAAGATGTCTTATGGACTTGTATGTTCTTTGCTCCCTCGCTAATGGTAACCATCACTTAACTCACATTCAAGTACCACTTAGTTGAATACACAGTTGGAGGGTCTCTTCTATCTCTTGAAGGCTTATCTCGATCATGAAGAGGAAGAGATAGTTTTGAATATTGTTCTTATTTGTTATTTGCTACATTATATACCAAATGTCATTTTCGCAAATAACTTCAATCTATGAAATCACAGGTGATGGCATGTTAGTTTCTGTTGCAGCATCTGTGTAATTTAGTCTAATGTGATCAAAGAACTTTTTTTTTTTTTTTTTTTTTTACAGAGAAGCCTTTTATAGCAAAACGACTGGTATTGGATATCCCCAACTGAATTACTTAGACTCTGCATGCTCATATTCACCCACACATAGGCCTATACGTTAATTAAATCTCCCTGCATACAGGCAGAGTCGTAAAGGCCCAACAGTCATTTCACCCTATTTTCATTACTCAGAGAAAATTGGAAGAGAAAGACATCTTGTTCTCTGGTAAAAAAAAATAAGTTTTTTTCTTTTCTTTTTTTTTTTTAACTGTACTGTAACCCCGCTATCCTAACCGCTGTATCCCTACACTGGGTGGATTTTGACTTTAACTGATCCTGATGTGTGGCAAGTTAATCTGAATCTCTCTCTGTTCAAACTGTGCATAGAACAACATCTTGTATTGTCATGTAGTATCAGATCTCCGAGCGAGTCCTACTTTGAAGTGATCGCTACTACGGTCATGGTTTCTAATCCATTTTTCCATTTTGACCCTTATTCTCAGCTGTATTCTGCACGTCACTTTCACTAAATAGTTTGTGTGCGACCACCATAAATGGATATTTTATTGGGTTGGAAGCTCATTATCAGGTCAGTGAATATTATTCTCAGGTTGACAGTAGCAACTGGTATGCGAAAGCTCAAAGGCACAGTGGACAAATGACGATGAGGCGTTTCTCCAGCGACGCAGTCAGAGCTGCCGTGCGCTCCTGGTTTCCAAAGAGGCCTGGAACGTGGCATTACGTCTCTGTTATCATGTGCTTTTTAAACACAGGCTGAAATCACTTATGGAGCAGCTGCTTATTATTACACCAGAGTTTGTCTGTGTGATCTTATCTCATTCAAGAATTTTTTTTTTTTTTTTTGTGGACTGCCTGGGTAAAAGAAAACAAGAGCTAGACAAGCAACAGGCTTATACACTCAGCCGCTCACTGGCTGAAACCTCACTTTCAGTTTTTCTGTAGGGACTGTAGAGGAGCCTCAGGCATGTGACAGAGTGAGCAATGGGTGGAGAGAAGGGATGAATTCACTTTTTTACACCGTGAGCTGACAACGTGATGCAATGCGAGGCAAGTAAAATCACATAGACAAATATTTTGAAGGATAGCCTCAATGTTACAAATAGACTGAAATAATCCCTTTGCAAAATGCGATGATATAAATTTTCTTTATAACCTTTATAGATTGGTGGGAAAACTTTGGAAACAACCTTTAGGAAACACTCTTTAATATGCCTTTTCAGCGTCATGGGTGGGCTGCAGCCTTTCCCAGCTTTCACTGGGTAAAAGGGAGGGAAAAACCCTGGCCAGGTCATCAGATTATCATTTGTTGAAAACATCAGCGGTGTGATATATTTTGCTTGTTATTCATGTGTTGAAGTAAAATGTCACAATTCAGACTGTAAATTCATGTTCAGGTACACTTTTTCAGCCATAGTAAATCAACCCCCTGGTTAAAAATTTGGAATTTTATGACTTTGTGTGCAGAAAACCTGAATGTAACATTAGTTATGGTTTCTATGAGAGCAGACAGGATGAGAAGCAGGCTCAGTCTGACCCTCAGAACCTCTAAAAAAGTCTAGCGCCTGAAATGGAACACAGATATAATACACAGAAGGAATAAACAGAAAGAAAATATAAACTCACGACACTAGACTATTGGGATATTCTTGTGGATACAGTGGTAGCAGTGTACTGTGCCTTGGGAACCCTAATTTATCAGTTCACTATAAAAGAAGAATGACTACAAATTTCTCAGGGCTACCAGAGGAACTGTGCTTCACTTGATGCATTTTAAATTTAAGGCATAAGGTTCTGAGGGGTTTTCCCTCTACATCAGAAAAAACACCATAATTAGAGCCAAAAACAATGGGAACTATACTTTCCGCAACATGACATAACTGGAGACTCATTTACAGCTACACTTCAGCTGGATTCCAAAGAGGCCTGAGACATGGGAGCAATAGTGTTAACTGCCATTACTGAGATGCTTCTCTAGCATTGCTTTTTGTTGCATAATACCTCCATGTATATCCATATATTACATTCCTGGGTCACTGCTTTTTCTAGAACTCCTTTCAGCAGCTAATGGACAAGTTGATATGAGCCATAAACCATATGTAGTAACTCCAGTGTTATCCACAGGGGTTCTTATCTTTTGCCCAGAAGAGGCCCCACACCAGTGTCTGTGGGTGTCAACCCACTGCTCTGCAGGGAAGATTTGTAGCAACGGTCACACAGTGTGCTGCTTTATGTACAGCCAAATCTGTGTGAATGTGGTGCAGTCATGCTCTCGCCTCAGTCACATTTCATAATACCTCGGTTTTAACATACATTCCCAAGCCAAAGCATATTCTGTCATTTTGTATCACAAGCGAGTTCTCTGGCTGAAAGAATTATGAGCTGAAAGGCGACTATCAGAGCTGTCTTTTACAAGAGAGAAAGTGTTGAGAGGGTCAGCACGAGAGCAAGGCTGCGCTCAAAACTTCCTCCCTCGGGGTATATTAGGGACCCCCCACTGCTACGAACACATACACTTACTCTAGCCACCAACCCAGACAGTCTTACCCCTCGGCAGTATGCTTTAAAACACAAGAAACCCCAGCTGGGTTCGCTGCCAACCAGCATCCAGCCTGATCAAGGCCTGGGATTGCCAATATCCTGGAAGCACGGTTTAAATATCACAGTTCGTTCAGTGCCAACGTAATGTGCCACTTGAGACTCCACTGTCAGAGGTAATTTTTTTAGATTGCCAAATGCAATTTCTGTTTTACTGCATTTCTCGTGCTGAGGAAATTGGTTACCAAATCCCATTGTTGTATTCCTTGTTGCTTTGTCACAGCATATTAGGGCTGGAAATAGAAGGTGATTGGCTATACCTTTTCCAAGACCATTTTAGTTTTAAAGTTCCTCATGGGAATTCATCGGCTCTTAGGTGGAGGGGAGCCATGCATGGTGGGCTACAGCCAAAAGGGTACCAAGGCTGTGTAAAGAAAGTATCACGAGTTTTGTAACCTTTAGCTGGCAGCACTGGCAGCTCTCTGCCTCTCTCTCTGTTTCTGCTTGTCTCTCATTCAAGCTTTCTCTTTCTCGCTCTAATTCTGAGCTTGTGGGTATTTCCATTGCACAGTCTAACCAACAAAAAGACCAGTTGCTTTTGGCCATTGAGCTTTACCAAGGGACATTTAATCATCACAGCTTTACTCACCGCACTTTCAGATTTGCCAGACAATACAATGGACCCACCAAACCAAGCCCTGCTCCCAGGACATAACAGCCAGACGCAGAGTTGAATAGGGTTTGTTCTCTAAACAGTGCGTAATTGTGCATACTCTAATGTGAGTAGAAAGGCTGTGTGTGCTTGACCACTGTCTGAAGCTTGAGCTGTTTGTGTGTGCACTGGAGCTGTCTGAGCAGATAGAGAGAGCAATTCCTGGTATATCATAGACTGTGTTTCTTGGAGTGAAGAAGCAAAGGAGAACCGCTGACACATCTGCCATCCCTGTTTTCTCTCGGAGAGACGCTGATTGACAGGAACACCACCTCTGCTTCACCTAGCCCTACGCTGGCATACGGAGGAGCACCCATGTGGAAAAAACAGCATGGAGAGAGTTGGGAAGAACATGGCAGCTCTGGCCTTTGCCATGAACTCCTGCCATCCACAGCTCCACATGACATGGCTGGGTGGCAGCGAGCAAGCCAAAGCTTCCATGTCAGCCAAACCCGGGGCCTAGAGAGTAGGTCAGAGCTGTTCGACTGTTCGCTTGGAGGCGAAGGATGGAAAAATAGGGCTTGTTTTCCCCCTCACACTGCCAGGCCTTTTACGACATTGACACTCCTGCTGAGCAACATCAGGTCTGGTTAGCTTTCTAGAGGAGTCTGAGACTCTCTCCATAGACCGATGAGTGGTCTGACAACCCACCTCAAGCTCAGATAACGTAAAAGACCCCATCTGGAAGGCAAAAGATTCATCAATCTTCATGCAAAATGACTTAGCGCCCTTTCTTTACACAGTGAATATTCATGTAAATAAATGGAGTGATTACATATGGTGCTGTCAGCCTGTGGAAGAACAACATTTGACTGAATCTGACATGAGGCTTTGAGTATCTGTGATAAAATCGGCGGGTTCCCCATCCAGACCACAGCTGAAGGGACCGGCCTCTGCCAAGCATGCACCGTGAGATCACAAGTGACGCTCTGTGATTCATCTTTCAGCTTCAAATGCACTTGACATGCAAACCACATAAAATTCAAGTACAACATTAGGCAAATTTAAAAAAAAACTCCCAAAAATAAAATAAAAGTGTAACAGCGATACAGGTGATTGTCGGTGCAGCATTTCAAACCGTGCTCCCTCAGCCACTTTGCTGGCAGCTTTTGAAATTCCTATCCGGAGC
Source organism: Rastrelliger brachysoma (assembly GCA_024605115.1). Classification (NCBI taxonomy): domain Eukaryota; kingdom Metazoa; phylum Chordata; class Actinopteri; order Scombriformes; family Scombridae; genus Rastrelliger; species Rastrelliger brachysoma. The sequence goes on from JANJYP010205440.1 coordinate 11,302, forward strand.
TGAAACACAAGGCTTTTTTTTTTTCCTCCTGCGTTCATAATATAACACACACACAGCCAGCACCAGGCCAGGAGATAATGATGATAATACGTTTAAGTCCCAGGAACACTGGGCCTTCAATGGGATCTGATGACCTCATTATTTCTCATTAGTCTCCCCGAGGCACCTCGATGAAGACTTTAAAGGTGGTCCAGAGGTTAATCCCGCAGGGAGAATGAACCCGCTCCCCTGTATCTGTTTCTTGAGCTGCTGGACAAACTGTTTAACTGCCGACTTGGCCCGGTCGACTGCATGGCCAGTGGTCAGTATGGGAGCTGCTCCAGTGTCACAGATAGCACACGGTGTTCTAGATAGCCTTTTGCCTGATAAGTGATAACTGAGCAGAAGGATTAATGTCTGTCATGATGATCCCTTCCTACCCACCCCATTCTCTGATGACCCGTGACCCTCAAGCTTCTCCTCCCCTGCATTCTAACTCCCATGGAGCCACATTGATGTGCCATCCACCTCATCCATCTAACAGACTGACATTATTACTTATCATCTGTTTAGAAAACAGCCTTTTTTCCGAGCATTGCCGCCCTAACCTCGCCTACATCTGAAAACAGAAATGAAGAATGATGTATTAATCAGAAATCTTGTCAAATGCTACTGCTTCTGCAAGAATACAATATTTGGCACATCTATGTTGCTTGTATTTACTGTCAATAACTGAGGATTGCACAACAACTAGAGTGCTTGAGAGTACTGCCAGATGTTCTTGTTCCCCCTCGCACTCCTTTATTTTTTTTTTGTTTGGGAGCTAAAAGTCTTTCAGGTGATGACAGGCCTGGGAAGTGTGAAGGGTAAAAGGCAGCTTTGTGCTTTCCAATTAACTTTGTGATTTATTAGTTCACTCTTCTGAATTGGGCTTGCCTTACATCAAACCCAAACCTGGCTGATTCTGTTTCAACCAGAAAGAAGTGAATGAGAGGCAGAGAACTAAAAGGGTGGTAAAATACATGCATATATTTATTGCACTGTGTAACTATGGTAATCCATGGCATTTGTATGTGGAAGTGTACGATAAAATTGAGTGATTGATCAAGAAATAACCACATTGGCTAAGGAATATCAGATGATTTCATCAGCAAAAAA
>JANJYP010205503.1:0-11033 GCA_024605115.1 Rastrelliger brachysoma
TGTTTCATGCAGTCATACAAATGGTTTAACATGTTGTTTATCAATCGTATTTGGGTGGATTTGTCTATGCCTTTCAAAACGATTACAGATCACTCTTGAAAGACATTTCATGATGTGACAATGCAATGTTTAAGGCGTGGTTAGGTTTAAGCACAGAAACAACTTGATTAGGTTTACAAAAAGATCAAGATTTGTGTTAAAATACCAGCTATGTTAAGGTTAAGAGGAGACATTGTGTTTTTAGCTAAACTGCGGATAAACTTGTAACCATGTGGTTAAGGCTAGGCAATGATTATGCTCAAGGTTTTAAAAAAATGTGTTGTCTCACAATTGGAAATAAGAAACTATAGTGTGCAATGTCATCTTTTGCTCGTGTCATCACTGTGATTACTAGAATGCATCTTTATGTGAAATGGTAAATGGACTGTACTTATTTAGCACTTTTCTACTCATTACAGCCACTCCGACCGCTTTTAGATTACATCACATTCACACATTCATACACTGATGACAGGGAATACCATGCAGGATGCCAACCTGCTCAACAGGAGCAATTTTAGGGTGTGTCTCACTCAAAAATGCATCGACATGTGAAGCCTGGAATTGAGCCATCGATCTTCCAGTTGGTGGACAACCATTCTACCTACTGAGAAATTTTAACTAACAAGATACAAGACATAAACTTGGGTCTTTGTTGTCAAAGTTTTGCCTGTCATGACCTCACTGCTGAAAGTTTGCTGGACTGACAAAAAACATAGTGAACATTATCTAAGCAGCAATCCTCCAAAACACAATTTGCTGGGCCTTACTTGCTATTTCAGTAATCAAGCCATGTCAGTGCATCATCTATTATTAAACATGATAAAATTACAGCGATAGCATATAACACAGAGGCTGGGACACCAATTTTGGTGTGTCTGTCAAATAATATATGAAAATAATATATGAAAATACATATCCATAGTCCACAGTCCTTCGAATGCAAGCCCTGAGGCAACATTTTAAATAGAAGTGCCCTTCTTTGCCCCCGAAGCCAACTGTTCTGCTGTTGCCTGCATCATCTCCTCAATCTACCGTTTGCAGCCCGCAGTGTCAAACCCAACTGTCTCCTATGACCGGTGTTATCAACAAAGCAGCAAGCAACACACTTATCGGACCGTTCATCCTCATGGGGAGAGTCCGATAAATGTTGCAGTTAGTGTGGAGCATGCCTTGAGGGGATAGCTAGAAATTAATTTGATTCCTTTTAATGACCATATTCTCTGGCATTCTCAGCATTACACTGAAGCAGAGATATTTGGTGGGAAAAAATATAAACCCTTATATATATGTAGTACAGATATTAATACAAGGATGATATATGGGAATATTCAGTCCCATGACTTTTTTAATACCCTTTCATCAATAAGCCAGAGTGCTTCCATAGCCTAAAAACTATTACCTCCCCCTGGTTTCTTAATGTTTTTCAGCTCAAATCATTTCTAAAGAGGCTTCCACTGCAGCTTGTTTGAAAACCATCCGCACTGTATGTGAGAAACAACTGCTACCGTCCTGTCCTGTGAAGTCATGTACTGTAAGATGTTTGTGAAGTTTTAAGTAAATGAACGCGCATTAAATATACATTCTGTATTGGTCAACATCTCTCTCGCTATTGTTTGCCCGTCGACAGCTTGAGCTAAGAGTGAAAGCTTTTCTTCTCATCCACTAAAAAATGTATGCCAAGTGATTTTATTTGGCAAGCAGCGCAAGTAAACACACACAAGTGAAATCACTCATGTCATAACAAAAAGCAAGCATATTAAGGTCAAATATTGTGTTTTATTAGGGTCCTAGATAGGTTGGTAACCAGGATTTTAGCTATTCTGAAATCATGAATCCCTTCAGCCTCAGTCTTTTTATCATAACTCTTTAGATAGGTAAAATTTATTTTCTAAAAGTGTCAATTAGATGTAATCAAATAAATTTAGCTCTAACATGTATAGTCATCCATTTTGATCAACACCATAAGTTTTGTTTTGTAGTGTAGTGTTCAGTGCTTTTGGAAATCTGGGTCACGCTATCCATCAGCTGAGTAATTAAACATAGTGAGATGGATGATCAGAATGGGATGCCATTGCACTAAACATCCAGGGAATTATGTTTAAATTGGCAACAGCAAATATGTTTATAGACACACAATGTTGGCGGGATTGTTTTTTATTAACATAGAAAAGTAGTTAATGTGTCTGGCAAGTCACACATTGTTGTTACTGAACACATCTGTACGTTCACTGATGATATATTTAATGTTTTCCTACAATATAATCCTCTTGCAATGCAACATTGGCTTGTAGCAATTTAAGCAAACGTTTTTTATGGTAATGTTTAGACATTCACAGCATTTGGAGAAAGACTGTGAGCTTAACAAAAGTATTTTTGTTGACATTTGTTGATGCTAATGCGTAACTGGGAAAACAAATTAGTATCTAAAAAATGTAACATACTCCATTCTGAATTTCACTGATTTGAAAAACTATTGGACATTTACTTTCTTGATAATACTCTGTAAAAAATACTTGTCAGAGGAAGATTTCATTTAATTGCATATCAACTTGATGTTTGGTCCAGTCTAATTCAAGGACCATCTGGTATTAGTCTGCAGGTTATAAAAAAAAAAAAAACAAAAAAAAAATCTCACTTCCAGAATGTGTGCAGGACATTGATTCAATGCATTTGACTACTTTGAGTTTGATTTTTGGCTTATCTTTGTATTGCCTCACGTTTTCATGGTTGCCAAGAGAAAAAAAACAGTCAGCTCTTGATTAAAGCTATCCTGTGTGATTTTTATCCAAGGACAACAGATGAAACTGCATATTAATGTTCATATCAAGACACCTTTGTACAGGTAGCGTAAGAGAGAGGAATGCAAGGAGAAGAAAGGTGAAAATGACAGTATGTTTTGACTCACATCACATCAGATGTGAATCAAAGGAGCTTTTGTGCTGAAAAAGTTTCGAGCAGCAAAAGACAAGTGAATGTTTTGATTACTTAAAATTTTGCACCGTTTGCAAAAGACTTACTAAAAATGTCATGAGAAGAAAAACAGGCAGAAACAAAAGAAACGCTGTTTGGAACTCCCCAAATGCTTCCAATTTCTCCTCCTGTGTGTTGCATATCTGCGGTTGGCTGTGGGTGGTGTGTTGCAGAATGGTGTGTGTGTGTGTGTGTATGTGTGTGTATTCCTGTATTTTCTTTGGTTTTATATTCATGTGTATGTTTGTGCACATGTTTGTACACACAACACACTGTGTATGTGACTGTTTGTGCTTATTTGAAGGTTTTATACATTGGCGGGCTTCGCCTGTGGCAGTGGAGTGGCCCTCAGCTTTGTCATGGTAAATACAGACCTTTGCTAGTGTGCTTTACTCAGAGTAGCTATTGTCTTCCTCTGGCCGCAGAAACAAAAGAGAAATCCTATGGGTCCAGATGTACATTGTAAAAGTAGCCAGGATTTAAGAGAGGGGGTCGACATAAGCACAACCTGGTGCTCAATTTAGCCAAAGAGCATTTCATTTAGATTTCATGGCCTTGTGCTCTCTTTCCCTTTGCTTTGTTCTGTAGACAACCACTCAGTGACAATTCTCCACAAACCAACATCAGCGTACAGAACACAGCAGGTCATAGATGTAAGGTGGTTTCATCTTTTTTTGGACACCTGACTTCATTTTGTGACTGGGCTGTAAAAATGGAGGGACCGGTAGGAGGTATTTGACTGGTAGGAAGTACAATCTGAAAGAGGTGTTATAATTGGATTGTCTGCAGCAGCAAAACATGGCCATGTCCTTATATCTAATAGACAAAATAGGTTAGTGCCTACCAACATGATCAACATGAATGAGCATTTTCTGATCGATTGGGAATTGGGTTTAGGCAACCAAATTTGCTAATTAGTTAAAATCAGAAAAAATATGGCCATAGCCAGTCATGCATCTTGCCTCACCGTCCTGTTTTCACGAGCACTTATCTCATGAAGCAGCTGGATCTCTAAGATAACAAGATCATAAGAATCCATCTTGCCATGCTTAAAATAATGCACTTGTGTCAAAACTGACAATGATTCAGTCCAATCAGTGTCTTAGGAGGATTTTCACATGATCTCACAAATCCAGCTGTTTCACAAAGGTAAACTAGACAGTAAGAGACAGATGGTTCATCCAGTTACCTGCCAAATATTTTTAGTGCCTGTGCTTTTCCAAACAGTTGCCAAGTGTGACTTCTCAGATGGGTCTGTGTAAGAAACCATCTGGTGTGTCAGGTTACAATAATACCTCCAACACCACAAAACACTAATATAACACACAGAGCTTGCTTGTCAGGGAAATGTTAACATAGGTCATTTTATGTTTGTAAGCCAACAGGGATGGGAAGTCCATAAAGTACTTGGGGAAAATAATCATGTTAACGCTTACAAGTCCATGACAACTGTACTTACTACTCTCCTGATGATGACCATGTTACGAGTCAAAAAAGCTCCTGAACAGTTGACAAAACAATCTAAATACAGTCAAAAGTTTACTTGAAAAATCAACCGCTGATGGCTGGACTGATGTTGAATTTGATGTGGTATTCTTGGTCTGCAGATAATGACTCTTACACTGGGTATAGCCTACATTGTCTGATTTTGGATTGTCTCAAAAGAAATATGATCAATATGAAAAAATGTGGAAAGATCTTTGGTTATGGTTCAAAAACAATGTTTCTATGTTGCACTTTGAGAGCTGATCAAAGTTGATTATTGTTACAGTATTGGATCCAAAGATATTTAAGATAACTATCTCACAATGTGGCTGCTGCTATGACCTACCCTTACTAACCAAACAATGGGAATGCAGCATGAAATGACAGACTGATGAGGATGACACTTGTGCTAAACCCATTGCCTGAGGTAAAACAAGCAAACCAAAATGTTCTATTATGGAAGAAAATCTTGTTTAGTTGTGGCAGATTTTTTGTGTGATGTGTCTTCCAGCGGTTACCATGACCGAATCAAGAATGAGCTACAATTTTTTACTCATCTCATTGTTTACCACTGATCAATTGCATCATACCCTACAGTTCAGAAGTTGTGTGATCATTGTACAGTCTAGCATGAGTCTTTCACTAATGTCAAAGTGTAACTGATGAACTCGGTTCCTTTTGGAGTTTCAATGATCTTGAAGTCTGATGTCATCTCTATGTTGAATAATCTGGTTGCGTTTCATTCTGTCATCAGATCAAAGCGCAAGATGTTTCCATCTAGTGAAGAAACAAGCGTGTTCATTGCTTTCCTCCATTTTAGAAGAAGATTCTGGCATCTCCCTCTTCTCCTAGGGCAGCTAAATTTACCCCAGTTCTCTGCTTATGTGGAGCGTGCCCCAATTCCCAAAGCCATTTATTTTGACTGCGACCGCTGTCAGGAATTAATCTGAGTTATAGTGGTTTCTATAGCAACCCCTTACACCAATTATGAATGTATGTGTATAAAAGAAAGAGGAAATGAATTTGTGTGCTCTTAAAACATTTACTCCCTCCGGACCTGAACATGCCATGCCATATACACCCACTTTTTGTAAGTTTACATTTCAAAGCAGCAGGAAAAGAGGAAACTTACAACATCCAAAACACACTTTGATAGACTTAAGCAGTTTGGTTTGTTATTTAGGAGACTTCCTTCTTTGTTGCTCGGTTTTCTTTGGTCTTTTCTCCCAAAAACTTTGGTGCCCAGGCNAAACATCCAAAACACACTTTGATAGACTTAAGCAGTTTGGTTTGTTATTTAGGAGGCTGGCTTCTTTGTTGCTCAGTTTTCTTTGGTCTTTTCTCCCAAAAACTTTGGTGCCCAGGCCAAAGTTTCCTCTTTGATCAGCATTTGTTAAAAAAAAAAAAAAAAAGCATGGCTGCTGTTCATTTGCTTCAAGCTATTCTGGCCTGCCATAGCTGGAAGAGAAACATTATGTGGATGGATAAAGAATGCATAAACCATGGTCTCTCTGACTTGTGGCTCCTCCGATAATAAAGCTAATCCATTTAAGGGGTCATAAATTCTCATAAACTCAAAATGAAGAGTTAGTGCTAATATGTGTTGAGTGCAAAAGCAGCTACAGTGCGACACCTTATGCATTTCTATGAGGTTTTGAAAATGGAGGGCAGGACTTTCCAGAGCAGGGAAGGAGTAACACAAGAGTTATTTTAGACAGAGTCAACAGATGGAGATTTGTTTTATCCAAGTCAGCTCAAATGACCAGGAAACAAATTCCATTCTGAATATGTGGTCGAAGCAGGACTGCAATAGACAAGCCTGCCTCACTCCCACTAAGATGGTACTGACTCACCCTTAAAGCCCTTAACTCACCCAGAGGTGGGCTGGTTGATCGGATAAAACATATGTGGTATGGATAATGTCTGTGATCACGCCTGCTATTAAATCAGTCTTGCCAATAGGCATAGTCTTATTTTTCCTTTTGGGTTGCTTTACTGTTTTTTTCAGAGTTTACATGTAAAATAACTACTGTACTGAAACACTGGTTCATGTTGCCATCAGTTATGATTTCATTTTAGTTAGTGATCATGTTTTTTGGCATGGTCTGTCATTAAATTAATGCTGCAGCAAAGTAAAATTATGCCTTTACACCATTTGCTAAGGAGGCTGCTTGTGATGCATGACAATGAATAGAAGTCATTTTACCATATCAGGCAATAATTGCTAAAAATATATACTGCATTAAGTTTATGTCCAACAGTGCAAGATGTATGGGTAGTCAGACAATTAGACAGGTTGTTAATACACCACATGTGGCCTATTCCACAAAGCAGGTTTTAAAAAACTGAGCCTAAGTTGACTAACTGTGAGACAGGGAACTACCCATCATCAATGGAGCGCTGATGTTATGATTAATAATTCATTATTTCCATTATAATCCAGAGTAGGTATAAATGTTATGTGCATTTATCTTTAAAAGAAACACAGCTGCAGTCGTCATCAAGCAGTGTAATGTTCTTTTAAAAGGACAACATTTCAGCGTGTAGTAGGCCTAGATTTAAATATAGTAGTTGTATGTGTATCCTATATTCAAAAACTAAACTTACTGGACTAGTTTTAGAATCTTTCCAGACATATGTTTTTTTTGCACTGCACTTTTCAGCTGTGCAGTAAACGTTTCACTGCAGAGAAGTTGTTCTGACAACCTGACAGCTGCCTTAGCAGTGTGCAGAGCTCTGTCATAGTGTTATAAAGAAAGCTTGCACACACAAAAAAAAACATAGGATGAATCCTCAATGTGTAGTATTTGAATACTGTTCATAAAAGACAGTGATTTTGGTAAAGATAATCCTTGGGTAACAAGCTAGTGTCCAAACTAATTCTGATCTTCCACTGCTGATGTAAATCTCTGCAAATTAATGAGCTTCAGTATTCACTTTGATATGACTGTATCAATGAAGAAATGAAACAGCGTGTCCGACAGCTCCTTCAGGCTCTCTAAGAGGGGAGGAGACACAAAGAAACGTGGGGGTTTATTGAAAAAAAAAAGCCTGACAAACTGACCCAGAGTTAAAGTGATCTCGCATTTTGGAACTGAGACATGAGTTTCCCTCACTTCAAGGTTAACAAAGTCGAGCATTTTTACTAAACCAGCTTTCCTGGAATGGACCCCCGGTTACGTTGACCTACCTGATTACTGTTGACATTTCAAGTGCATTCACTCTCTGTTTTCTCTTCAATTTCTAGCTACACTGGCTGATTTATAACCTGTTTGATCATAGGACTATTAGTGTTTCTTTCCTTGTTAGTTTTTGCTGAAGTCATGTTATCATTAATGATAAAAAAAATAAAGTAAGAAAGAGACAAAATATGGGTTCAGATGTAACACTGTCCACTTCAAAGGATGTATATTAAGTGTAATACGTAAGAATATGCAGGAAGTACACTGCCTTTTATGTGTAGGTGGTACCAAGATGAAAAGCATCAGGCTCAGTAATGACCATGAATATTATTGATTACTTCTGGGAAAAAATTCAATATGGTGTTTCTGTCTCATTGGAACACTTACACTGAGCCTTTCTTTATCTTTAGTGAAGGGAAACTTGTTTTTTTTCTAAAATTTCAGTCACATTCCTTTGAGAACACCTGAACACACAACAACATAAGCACAGCGTTTTATCCAACATTTCTGGCAATATGAAGTTGGTGTTATCTTTAAAAAAGCTTGCCATTTTCTCTTGTGAGAAGCTGAACAGATGTCTGCAGGGGTTTTCTTCTGGCAACACAGAAGTACTTGCATGGAATAAGTGAATCAATATGTAAATTAAAGGCAAAAATATACCAAAATTCAGAATGCTTCATCAAATTATTATTAAAGTAAGAGCATCAAAGGGTGGTGGTGGAAGGTTGGTGTGGGGTATAGGTGGTGACAAATCAAAATTTAATACAGGATTCCACAAAGTATTAAAAACAACTCTGCACTGCACCCATGTTCGTTGTAAACGAAGAGGATACAAAGAATTTCTGTATAATTAAATCATTAGTTACTCATCGCCAATATTTGGTGCCAAAATACAAAACTAAAGGTAAGAAAATTACACAGTCGAATTTTACACAAAGCAATAAGAAATGACTCCGCTTCCCATATACTACAATGTAGCCCTCATGTACAATACTTAACCATCTACACTTTCCAATTAGCCAGTCTACCAAGGACTTGTCTTTATGCTATATGTTAAACTTGATAGTTTCACAAGCTTGTTATCTGGACGAATTGCACACTAGGAGAGCGCAAATGAACATAAAAATGCACTCACTGTAGCATGAGTTACGCAGTGTTATACCTTTTTCTCTAATGAGAAGAGTCTGTATTCTATGTTGACAGCAATGTGTTTTTTCCATAATTAAAACGATCTACTGCAGCAGAGTTGAGCTGTCATTTATGGTCTAATAAATACTCTTAATAAAAGCCAGAACTTCGCATATACTATAGCATTTAAACTTCCAGGTCAAAGGTTTTGCTAATGTGTTTGCTTTTTCTAAGCTTGTCAATGATGCAACAATAACAACAACAACAAAACTTAATGACTATGAGCTGACATGATGGATTCCTGATTACAATAATATTATATCTATCACACCAACCTATCTATTTGTGGCTAGTCGCACAATTAACCAGCTGTCCTTTAATGTATGTGGGCTGAAAGACGTGAAATTGAGTGTTTAAAATTTCTTGTTTGAGTGCATTAAAGCTGCTGAAAGGCACCATTATACCATGTGCTGTCATTAGCAGCAGCAGGCCAGTACTGTTTAATTTAGTTTATTTTTCACAAGTTCAAATTCAGATAAAAATTACAAAGAACAGATATATACAGAGCAAGTGGAGGCAGAAAACGTGAATGGGCTTATTTAAATCTCAAGTTCAAAAATTTCACCATATTACAGAAAATAATATGACCGCATTAAAGTGAGAGCACATCCATCCTGATTCAATTATTTTCCTGTTTTAACCACATTAAATGTGATTTTCTGTCCTGATTTTGGTCGGAGTGTTTAATTCAAATAAAAAAAGCATTAATCACTTGTGCCCTGCTCTGTTTGACCCTAAGACAATGGCTCTTTCATATCGCACCATAAGTACATATAGTTCTCTATTTATTGTCAAGTCAACATCAAGTTCAACCAAAACACAACAACTGCTTCATTTGACTGAACCTCCCACCTGTCTACCCCCTTCCCTCGCCTATGCAGTCATCGCCAAAACACCACACAAACGCACAAACTGAGTTTCAAGGTCAGAAATTTACAGTCAGAGAGCTGCTCGTGCCAGTCGCTGTACTTCCTCGAAAATATGGTCCTTTGTTGTAAACCGAGATCTTTGGTCGTATACCCACTGTCCAACCCAGCCACCTCTGTAGCAATTATGTTGCCAAAGCAACCAAGCCAATACATAAATATATAAATAAATACAGGAATAAATAAAGGCTGCACCAACTTTTTTTTTATGAGTCTGTCTTTTTAACCTCTTCACACCACCTACATACTGCAGTTTTGAGGAACCATGAAGGGATGAAGGATTTTACAANAGCTGCACCAACTTTTTTTTTGAGTCTGTCTTTTTAACCTCTTCACACCACCTACATTCTGCAGTTTTGAGGAACCATGAAGGGATGAAGGATTTTACAAGTTCAGATCAGAAGAGATTTTCAGTAGGGGCTTGAGAAAGGAGCTTAAGCCACTGAGGCCCTAACACATGCCAGTTATACTCTTTCTTGAATAGAAAGTCTATTACTATAATTAGCGTTATCACTGTTCCTGATGTATCATTGTCTCTCCCTTCCTTTCTATGTATGAGGCGTGCTAAAAAATGAGCAACTGAGGCTGTTGTAGATGAGCTGCTGAGGGAAAATGTTGTCAACATGAAATAATATTACAAGTCTTCATCAGAATATAACTCATGAAAATCCCTGACATATCTAAGGATGGATTTGAGGGTGGGTGGAATTTTCCATTTATTCCATTTTACACCTACTCAAATCACTGTAAAAACAGATCAGTGGATAACCGATAAATAGATGCCAAATGGATCTCTTCACTAAGCAGTACGGCTTTCAGACTTTGCCATTTATGTAGCAAGCTAGCCAGTTAACCCTGCTGCCTTTGCACATGGGCCTCTTCACTCTGATTTATTGCTCAAACCAAAGCAGAATGCCAACCAAAGCTACATTCCTTGGACATTACATGTTTGAACCATCTTCAGTCCAATTTGAAGCTGTTTTTTCTTTCTAAAAGATGAGCAGAACAGACAAAGAACAGATAAAGAATGAGATGGCTTGAGTTAGTTTTAGCAATAGAAAGAAGGAGATACACACAACAGACCAAACAGGGATTTTTTTAATATCTCATCCAGTTTGCCTTTCTTGTTTTACCCTAATTATTTCTTTAATAGTGCCTTCATATTCCTACCTCTGCTTCTTCAGAAGTGCTTGATAGAGCTATTGAGGGCGAAGTTATTTTCTGGTAGTCATTTGTACTG
>JANJYP010205536.1:0-12470 GCA_024605115.1 Rastrelliger brachysoma
TCTTGTCAATATTATGTACTTTGTGACACTGCTAAGAAAAATGCTACATAAATCAAGTTTATTATTATTATTAAATTATAAAATATCATGGTGGTTAATGTAATGGGTGCCCAGAGGGAGGTTAATTTCATACATAATATGCAGTTTATCATTATGTGGTAATATCTGATAAAGAAATGTTGAATTAAGTGGTATTTGATTCTGGGGGGCTCACACTATAACCTGACAGCTTTCTCTTAAAATGTTGTTAGAGGAATTTAGATGCTGAACCATGCAATTGTTTTGTGTAGTTATTTTCAAAATTGATGCCCTGTGACTGGTGAAATCTGAGAAAAGTGAGACAAGTTAACATTCATAAACATTATATTTGTTTATCATGGCTCATTTTAATCAACAAAACAGTTTACCTCATCAAGACCAGTTATATTATAGTGGTGTGCATGGATCATATACAGTAGATGGTGCACTAGAGGTAGTTACTGTATGTGGATCATAGAAAACTTATTAGGAGCTCCTCACATGAATATATTGAAGACATCATCAGTACCCAGTATGAGTATGTTATAGCAAGATGACTCCCCCTACAGGTCCCACAAATCCGCACACAAAAATACAGACACTATGGCTTAAGTGTCATCAGTGGTCATTCCTGTCCTATCCACAACAAGAAGAAACATCCAAAACACTGTGAGCAGTATAACTAGTAAGCGCTTTTAAAAAAAATAAATCTATTATTTTCACATCAACTAAAAGTTCTCTGTACTGCAAATAATGTTACTTTAGTAACTTATTTCTAAACTCTTGTCAAGCTTGTTAGGTTGGGAAAACTGATTCTCCTCCGTTCAAACCCTGTTGAAAAAATAGGCCAATTAGGAGAAAGTTATTTTTAGAAAGCTTTGACAAAAGGGCTCTTTTAAAGGTTTGTGACAATGTCTAATATTTTTAGAAAGTCTTTTTAACAGATGAGTTACTCTAAAGTTGCACCTGTGTGTGTTCGATGGATAAAAGATAGAGGATAAAAAAAATTAAAAAAAAAAACATATAAAAGCTTATTTCTAATGTGGTTTTCTTTTGTGTGTGTGTGCATGTTTTCAGGTCACTATCATATTTTATTAGGAAACGCATGACCAACCTTCTGTCAGTAAAGCTTTGCAAATGTGTGTATGCGTTTCAGTGTGTGTGTGTGTGTGTGTGTGTGTGTGTGTTTCAGGGGAATAGGGAGTACAGCTATAACACACGCACAGACACATGGCTGCAAACAAGAAAGAGTGTAAGTTATCTACAATTAATCCACAGCAGTTTGTTTTCTGTTCACTGCTGTATGTACACTGGTATCCCAGTTATGAGAAATACTGTATCCTGACTTTGATCATATTTGGGACAGAATACTTAAATAGAACATACATTAACCCAGTTATCTATTCCTCTCTGTACATATTAATCTAAATATATTCAGATTTGCAATCACATTGCTCAGTCCGTGCAGGAATGCCATACATTTCTGGTCTTACTGATCTACTAAGGAGAGTTATATGCAAATTTTTAAGTCTATATTTTCATTTTAGGGCTCTACTGGAATGTTTTTGCATGATTTACATTTCAAAAAGCTCCTTATTTACTTTTTACCTAGCATTTATGGAGCCTCTTAGTTCAGCTTCTGTCTAAAAAGATAATGCTGTTTTTGCTTCTGTCTCTTTAAGTTACTTTTGCAAAACATTTCAGTAAACCTGTTATGTTACACCCTGCATTCCCCTTGACATCGGAGGACATAACAGTAGTCATGTGATCTGATGAAATCACAAGGTGGAAGTAGTATAGAGGTAACATTGCAAACTGAGTCAGAACATCTTGAGAGCAGCATTTTTACATCCATTCCCTTTCAGTGTTGGACCTTCGATGGTGTTTAACATAGACATGCAACCTCATTACTATATTAAAATGCCATAACCACAAAAAGCAAAAAGATGTTTTATTTTAATGACTGGGAGCTTGAGAAGGCTTTTCATGCCAGTTATTTCTCTTTGAACTCCAATTAGCAGTACAAGAATTTTCGCCTCAATCACTTCAATAGAAGCAATCATCAAATAAACGCTATACTTGTGGTACATGCATAAGTGTGCTAGAGCCCCAGAAGTTGCACTTTTTTTTTTACACTGCTATCATCTGTGAATTACTGTGGGAAAAGTTCATAAGTTATCTTCATGCTTTTCAAAACATGACTGGTTTATGTGACTAAGGTATGATGTTCATCCATGCGTAAACACTAATGCAGGATTCTTTAAAAATCCATCATAACCAAAATATATTATATTTGTCATTTCATCTGCTCAGTTTGTTTAGTTTGTCTGACTCAGTCTCTCTGGGCATTTTAATATTTTACCTTCACTTAAGCAAATTTAAACAGGCACATAAAAGGCTTATACATACCTACAAGCATTATAGAAATGATAAATCTTCATTTGAAAATGGTGAATCACTATGAAACAATAAAAGAAGTGCCTATTGTGCCAATTCTGCAGTCAGATAAAAGGAAATACATTTTAAAAAAACATTGCAGTTTTCATTTTAAAGGTGTCTTCCTTCAATGTCATCCCTGCTGGGGCAGGGCCGGTGTAACAGGAAGAACAGCGGGATGCTGAACTGCGGGCTGAAAGTGCTTTGTAGATGCATCAGCTCCCAGCAGAGAGGGCAGGATTCAATGTCTAACATGGAGTTCAGTTTCATCATCCTTACTTATGCTGCTGTGTAAAAGGTGCCCATATGTTGTACATGAATGTATAAGTCTACATTCAGTGTTTACTGTACAGACTTCATACTGTAAGTATACACTTGATAAAGATGGATAATATGTTAAACTCTAATATTTGTAGTTATTAGGTCATTTGTAGATATTTTGGTGTCACAGCATTCCTGCACAGGGATTTGTTGTGCCACTGCATAACTGACATCACATGACATGACAGTGACATGAGGGAAAAAAGAGTTTGTGTTAATTTTGATATATAGTGCTCTGCAACACCTACCAGAACGGAGAAGTTGAAGCAGGTTGTGTTCTCTCTGCAGACTTTCCCGGTCCGTTTTCCTGGAGTTGTACACATAGCTGCAGGAACATGATTTCAGTATTAAAATATATTAAAACATTAAAACATATATAATATATTAATGAGCTTCAGACAATGTCTCTGACATTTTTCATTAATATTTGAGTTTATGTAATACCTGCAGTGATCTCACAGCAGCAGATAAACTGACTGTGTCTACAAATTATGAGAGGCGCTGTGCAGCATCTAACATCAGTTGATGTTCTTTTTTTTACATGTCTGGTGTTACAGACAGTTCCCAGGTTTATACAGTGAAATTGTTTGTAATGAAACCACTAGTATGAATCCTGAACGCCATCAGAGCTGTCAAGACAGCTGAATCTAAACTCAGATTCCACTAACACGTTTATAATTGCAGTTTTCAATTTTGCTGTTTCAACTCAATATTTAACGTAGTGACATTACTATGCATGTGGAAATGTTTCCAATTACTGAGAGCAGCCTCTCTAATGATTAAAATAAATTATTATTGATTTTTTTTGTATCTATATATTGAACTGTTGTTACAGTACTTGTAGACAATACTCCATTTGGTTTAGGCAAGGAGTGCAAAAGGCAGAACATAATATGGAAACTAATCTCCCATTGTAATGTAGCATGTTTTTATTAGTGCTAGCTTCACAGTGGACAATTCAGGCCCATTCAAAACAATGCAGAGTAGAGGAGAATAGAGTGCTGCGCATCACGAGATGTATTTAAGTTTCTTTTTGTTCAACAGTTGTTTGATAAAGTGTGTGTACCCTCTCCCTTTACTGCCAGATTTTGTTGCACTTACAGCAGTAGGCAGTTGTGCACCCCCACAGACTTCAGTCATATGTGCTGTGACACATCCTCTGTCATCACGTCAAGTCTGTTTGCAAGACTGCAAGGCTTTAAAAGCCGTTGACAGACAGGCCTCAAGTCTGTTTCACTCACAGCTTTGGGAACGTTTGAGTGACAATATACATGGTGATCGCTACGGTATGGTGATCATTGTACTCTTACATGATACCAGAGGCTAAGGGTTGTTTACCTAACCCAGTCATTCAGGCAGTTGTTTTGCAAGAAAGACACGTGAGTTTGACAGTGGTACAGTATAAACTACTGTTGTTTGTTATGCCAAAATGGCTGCTGAGGTCTTATCAATAGTAGTATTAATAGTATATTAAAATTTCATATTAGCTAGTCATCTTAGTAGTTGCAGATAGAGGCTGCTTACACCAACCTGAACATGAACACACCAAACCTGGATGAAAATGAGAACCTCAAACCAATTTCAGAATTAACATTTAACCAACACTTTCACCAAGGTTGTGGCTGGGATTACTACATAGTTATTTACTATATAAGATAGTGTTAAGTAGTTAGTTGTTCTAAAATCCACTGTAGCTATTATACACAGAATTGCAGCAGACATCAGGCAGAACACATACATGTATATGTACAAGGTCATCCTTGCCTTTGCATTTGTTGTCTGGGTATTCCCTAAGAAAACCCAATATTTACTCTCTTCTTTTACTGTATGCTTGACTGGATGAGGCATGATTGGATAAACCTTGACTGGATGAAGCTTTTCTGAATGATGCCTGGCTGGATGAAGCTTGGTGGATGAGGCAGCTGTGGATGGTGATACTAGTGTTCTGGTAGAGCTCTGGCAGGGTGTTAAACTGTGAAGTGGTCTGGACTGCAGTGTCCTTGATCAGAAGGACTCTGAGATCCATCCCCTCACACTGGCTCTGGGTCTTGGTTGTATGGTATGCTTCTTTCCCATGGCACTGTACATAACAGGAAACAATTTCTACTTTGCAGCAGTTGCTTCCCCACCATCTGTTCTCATACCAGTTTTTGGAAGAATATGATCCAGGTACATCGAGCCACTGAAAATCTTGGAGAGACTATTAATAAAACATTTTTTTAACAGCAGCGACATTTAGCAACCGCCCCAATTGAACTTTAAGTGTTCAATTGCCCTGTTCATTGTATGCTCAAGCATACAATGCTTACAAGTTTTACCTTCCATCCCATTTTAATGTTCTCCATTTCATTTGGGCGTGCTCACTTGAAACAAGACCACTTAGCTTTATTTCACTGATACCTTTTCTAGGAAGAATCCACAGAATTCACATGTACAATCCATAGAAAAGACTCTTTAATTTTCCTGTGATACACATAATGAAACATGTGCCTCTAAGTCGTTTTTGCATAATCCATCATTTCAATACTCACATCAAGGCCTTCAGCTGAGGAATCCCTCACACCTGTGAAAAGGTGGTTATAGTCCTCATGCAAGTTAATGAATCTTAATGTGTGCTCGTCTGTCCTTGCAGACAATACATGAATCCCATTTATAGGCTTTTATGGGAGGAAACAATATGATATTCATACATCTCTATGCAATATATATAGGCTATATACATTCAAATACAGACATTTTTATACTTATGAGCCAGAGTTTTTGTGAAATATATTGGATATTATTTACATTTGAGGTGTGATGCCCAGCCTAGGGGTGCTGAAGCACAACCTGAAATAGGCCCCAACTTCCCCAAGTCCAAAGCAGCCAGGAAAACCAGTTACAGCAGACAAACGATTTTTATTTGCCACTACTGAGGGACAATGATGAACACAAACAACAGAAGTGACTAAAAAGAACTTCAGGGAGAACCAAGGCCAACACAACAAACATAACAATTCTACCTTAGAAAAAAACAAGCTCTAACCTGAATGAAGAACAAAACATAGAATAACCTCCCTGCCTTAACAAACACAGGAGAAAAAATGTTTAACTCAAAAGGCGGTTCACCCCTACCACATGTCACTTCTTAATTCACACTGCAAGAACAAAGGTAATGGCTGGTTAGAAGTTGAGGAGGCTGAGGAAGGCCTGTTGCTGCTACTGGGGCTTATATAGCTCCACAGCAGGTCATTATCCAATCCGGGGATGGAAGCCTCCTCCAATCCAGCGCTGCTGCTGCTGCTAACAAAGATAGGGGAAAAAAACAAGAGAACACACTCCAACAAAAAAACAACCCCCGACAGCAGCCGTAACAGAGGATTATTATTATTATTAACCTATAATCTACATGAAAAGTGTGCTTATACATATTTCTGTATCATATGGTTGAATATTATTTCCTACATGATTCAAGTGATATTGTAATACAGTAATAGTGGTATATATTCATAATGAGCTAATTTTTGTTTTTTCCCAATTTAGCAATTGGAAAAACTACAGCAACACATCTAGATTGCAATTAATTGTGGAAAATTAAATGAGTGTAGTCTGCAGCCCAGGCAGACTCTCTGGAAGCCTGCAGAGAGTCCTCTTTAGGCCCCTCATGGACCGAATGAATTGCGGACTAGGACAGCACTCAACTTCTCAGAAACATGCGTGCAATGTCAGTGAGTCTTCAAGTGCAGTGAAATGTGAACATTTGGATTCAGACTTCAGAGAAGATATAGTGTCTAAATATTGAGGTTTTTATGCTCAACATGTATTGTGAAATTAAAGTATGAATTCATTAAACTATTGTATCATTTTACTCCACTGTATCTGTAGAATTACACTGTGTTAAAGCTTGTTCAGTAGCACTGTTATCTTATCAACATCCAATGAGAGACACCTATCCCTGAGTGCTTCCTCAATGTTAACTAACTCTGTGCACTATGTGTTACTTTTACTGCTTTTAATTCAGCTAAAAGATTAGCCCTTTTAATACATAATTACTTGTTTTCATGAAGTCATTACCTTTGGTTATACACTTTACATATACAGTATATTGTGGCATGCAGTCAGAGATATACTTGAGAGAAGAAAAAAAAATCTGTCCATGAGGGGTTCCTTGATGTTTACTGTCCCTGTACACGTTGTACACAGGTTCTAGTAAAAAAAAAAAAAAAAGAAAAATCCTCAAAGAGAGCACTTGTGTCGCTGTGGATTTGTGACTCTGTTAAATTAGTTTTGTACGTTCTGCTATCTTTATATGCCAGGTCAATTTTTGTTGGACTGGATGGCACACTACAGAAAGATATAAAATCTTGGAACAACATAAATGGGCTTAAAGGCAGCCCCAGCCACATAGAGGTGAGTGTCCAGCACCTCTCCTGCGACTATGAATTCTGGTTCTTGTAAACTGTCCATTCACCCCGACCTCTTCCGTCTAATTTATAGGTAATTTCCAGACATGAAAGTCTCCCATATGAGGCATTAAAAACACACGAATGAAAAAAAAAAATCTGGGGTTATTTAAGCAAATTCACTACAGTTCCACAAAATAAAAGTGTATTGGGAGTTGAGCTACAAGATCTTATAATACTGAATTGCGGAGTGTGGGGAGCCTCTTAACTGTAAATTATTCAGGTGTTCTGAATGTGTGGGTAGGTGCGTTTGTCTAAATGCATACATTAATGAACAGGGGCAATTCAAGGAGCAATTCACGGGGCAATTATATATACATCACAGATCATTCCCCCCTTCCCCATACACATACACACACACTGAAAGTATAAATAATACATGCTTCCATTCCTTATGGGAGTATCTGAAAGATCTTGACATGCACCCGCCTACCATCTGTGAATTTCACCCCATAGAAAAAGCTGAATGGTGATGAACTGCAACATTCTTGGCGAGTGAACATAACAAACTGGAGGATCAAAGAGATTGTGGATCATGCCAAGATGAAAAATGATATGTGGTTGTGCTGAAGTGAGCTTCTTGTTGGATCTAATTCATGATAAGCCAAATGGAAACTCATCACAGTTATTAAGTTGGAGAGTCAAAAACTTGTTTCCAGCTTTGAGTTTACTTGACAATAAACACTAACATTAGTGCATTCTCATAGGATATAATTTCTGCTTTGGTTCTCATGGATTAGATTTCAAAGTGCAGCAGAGGAGAGAGTGTCCAGTTTGGTGGCCTCAGGACTGCTTCTCTGTTGGGGATCTGTTGGATTCACTACACTGTGACCACATACACACATTTTGGCAGTTGGAGCTTATAGTGAAGGAGTTTGGGTGAAAAATTTGATCAGCATCCCAGTTTTTCATGGTTATGAGATGTGTAGTGTGGTCATACTCAAGAATAAGACTTTGGACACATTTAAGATTACCCTCATTGGAAAGTCGGACTGGACTCATCCTTATGGTTTGTTGAGACCAAATGTGAAGGGAATTTTCTCCCTTGCATTACTCACATAAGTTTAACAGTGGGATCAATTATGCTTATTTGCATAATCTGAGGAATTCTTTCTGTTATCTCCCTCCTGTCTTTCTCATTTCCTTCCTCTCCTCTCTGTACATTAATGAAGTACACTTATAAAGCTCTGCAAAATGCCAAATGTTTCTCTAAAAAAGCATTTTCACCTCTCATGGACATGGTATTCATGTCACACAAATGTTGTCTGAATACACCATTGGGAAGGTGGTAAATATACAATATATATACGTGAACACTCACTTATATACTCATTTACACACTTACACACTTGTTCTTTCTCTCACATTCACACACACACAAGGGCCTATTTTGGCATAGTACAACAATAAGTAGCAGACTTGGTTTTTACCAGCAGTTCGTGTTTGCAGCAACACAGTTTGATCTGATTACTTCTGATGTAGATAATGGACGACAGCATCCTGCCTTGTGCAATCTGTTTGTACATTCTGTTTTGTTCATGCCGGTTGTTGAGGAGATTTGTTCTGCATTTGCATTAGTGTGAGGTAAGCATACCACAAGCTGTGCCCCTTTTCCAAGTCTGGTGAACTGTTCTTACTTTATTCTGCTCTTCCATGTAGTCCAGTGTGCCCACACCATGCCTTGATAATAGATTTGGTCTTCCTGTACAACTCTCAACTTGGCAATTTGCCAGAGAGTGTCAGGTATGTCGATTTCCTCCAGCTCCAAACATCATTACTGTCTCTGTTCTCAGATAGGATATTAAATNTCTCTCAACTTGGCAATTTGCCAGAGAGTGTCAGGTATGTCGATTTCCTCCAGCTTCAAACATCATTACTGTCTCTGTTCTCAGATAGGATATTAAATATTAACATTGGATCAAATTATTTCAACAAATTCACTTAACATTTTACCAATGTTTTTTTTCTTTGTAATAAAAAATTTCAGCTTGCAATATTCAATATCGAAAGCTACTTGAAATTTTGCTCAAAAAGAGGTCAAAATGAGAGGCTTTTGCTATTCTTATGACAAAATAATGATTCATTGAAAGAATCATTATTTTAAGTAAGTAAAAGACATATTACCTCTTTTAATATTTCAAAGAGAAGCAGCAAGCATGCAGTGATGAATCGGCCTTCGCAGACAGGAGATAGGAATCTTATCAACCATGGGAGATTTGGTGCAGATTGGTGTTTGTCTGTTAGAGTTACAGCAGCTTCCTGTTTAACGGCAAATCATCAGAGTTTGGCATGGTGCTACGGTAAAGGTGTTTGATTATCTCAAAGGTCTTAAGATGCCACTGAAGAAATGTGTTGAACATTTTATTCAAAATGTATGAGTAGTTCTTTAAAATATAATGCTTGAAGAATACTAAAAAAATGTGGAATCTGACCAGTTTTTCCAAGATGGCCGACTTCCTGTTGGAGATATAGATTCCAAGAGGCTTCTTGTGCTCTTGGATATGATACATATACTCCATACATTTCATATTTCTTAGTAAATCTGGAAGTCAGTGCTTCAATTTGGAAATTTTCATGGTTGCATTATTAAGCCATTTTGCCACAACAGGGATGGGCGGCTAGCCATTTGTAACCATGCCAACCCAGCCCAGGTCCACACAGGCTTAGAGACCAACCTACAGAGCAAAGGAACCATCCACCTGAACACCGACGCAAAGCCGGTGGGGGCCCTCCAATGGCAGATCACAATTACTAATCAGTCACAGTTTTGAAAAAATTTGCAGACAACCACAGTTTTAGGGGTCCTTGCCCCTCCACAGGCTACCCAGAAAGCGCCTCACCAAGGTTGGACACGTATGGTGGGTTGCATGGGGCCATGATGGTGCCTTGGAGATTCCGCCCGTAGTGCATCAAAAAATACTTGATCCCCAAGTGTTAGGCCTCAAATGAAAAATATAATTTAGAGGCCCCTGGTACTCTACTAATGTCCAGTTAGCACTGAAAAAGATATTCATCAATTAATGTCATTATTACATTATTAAATTAAAACGTCCACAAAACAACATAATCCAACTCTTTTCAATAACAGAATCTCCCTACTTAATACCCCAGAGAGCAGTCTTTCCTCACCCACCACAGCTGCTGGTAAAACCTCAAAATCACACTACATCTTCTAACTTCTCATGTTGTTTAAATTAAGCATCAGTTAAGTGAAAATAAAGATTCTATCATTTACATTAGGACAACACTGAGAACATCATCCATATGCAAGTCATATCTTTGCCTGAAGTCAACACACTCAGCATGTGGCAGCAGGGGGTCATTCAGCAGTAGCTTATTCAATGCATATTCTGAAGAACTTAGCAGGAAGCCTCCTGCTGCTTTGTAGTATATTGTGGCATCACCAGAGGGAATCTCACCAGCTTGATGTCAGTGTGGCCTTTGTAGTCCCTCCAGTCTCAAGGTCTGAAAGGCAAAAACACATAACATGCTATTTCTCATGCTTGCACTATTGTAATCACTATATATGGGTGGATTCTGTTTCCATGATTAAATAATATATTACAATCACCTGGTGATTGGTTTTCCTGATATTGAAGATCATCATCATATGGATAATCTTGCCAAAAAACTACTTTATGGCTACTTTTCTTCCCATGATTGATTATGATGGCATTATATGCATGCCTCTGCTGCATCCCTCAAGGCTATAGACACAGTCTATCATGATGCCTTGCATCTCGTCTTGAATGCCTTATCTCTCACCCATCATTTCTTCTTATATGAACAGTCAAGTTTGACATCACTACACTATCACAGAAGGCTCCATTGGCATATTTTTATTTATCCAACTTAGGGCTACTCCCTAGCTGTTTGAAACACCTCCTCATTCAGTCCACTAGTGGGTATAGCCTGCCCTTTCAGGATTTTTCGTTTTTTTCAGTCCCTCAAGTTCTTACAGAATATGGGAAGACTGCTTTTAGCTACTATGCCCCTCAGTCCTGGAATCAACACCAGAAAATGCTAAAATTGGCTCCTCTGATGATTTTAAATGTTTATGATTATCTGTAAAAACAGAAGTCTGTCACCATTTTCTTTAAGTCTTGATGTGTACTGTATGTATTTTATGATCCTTTTGTACTGAAAGGTGTTTATGTTGGGTTGTAATGTATCCACTCGTGTCCTGTTTCTTCATCCCATGTGACCAAGACGCCTTGAGATTGACCAGAAAAAGATGGTAGAATAAACATGTGGTCCTTATAATAGTTATGAAAAATATTTGAATGACTTTTAATTTGCAGGAACCAATGGTACATCTCAAAAATCTTGAAAAGTATTTATTTTCTTAGACACATGGATTTTTTTTTTTTTGACAACCTAGAATAATCTTACCGTTAAAGTAAATGAATGCATCATTATTTTTTTCAATTGTGGTATAAACTTGGATTTAAAAAGCAGAATGTAAGATATAAGGATTTAGCATTGCCCCAGGCCCTGACATTACTGCTCTTTTAATACTTGCAATACTTTAATAGTATTTCAGGTACATGCAAACACGAAGAAGAACATTTCTGCTCACATCTCATTGCGAATAAAAAAAGCACTCAAATTCATGTCCTTCATTTGTACAGTACATGTCCTCACTGTTCTTGTTTCCATTCTGTCAGCTTACCAAACAAAAGGGGAACAGATTAAATGTAAGTCTTAAACCATCTAAAGGAACAACAGCCCCTGGAATACAATCAAGACTGAAATGACCTCACTGGTTGAATGCAAAGTGAATGACCTGATGTTACACGAACAAACCTCTCAATTTTGCTGGAACAGGTTTCTTTTCTGCCGAGACCTATACAGACAGGGTGAGTGATTTATACAACTATTGAAATGTGTTAGTTGAATGAATTAAAGAGAGCAGAGGTACAGCCAATAGTGAATCAACAATGTCTGTTAACACTGTTTCCAAAGTTTCCCCAGGTATTTGATAGGATATTAATGATACTGTGAAAAGGGGTGAAAGGGAGGTTTGAGCAATAATAGACATTCAATTTTCTCACCATCTAAATCCAGTTTTCTATTCATTGTAAATGAAAGGGAGGCATAATCTGAATCTGAGCTGCTGTTCTACATTCATTAAACCATCTTAAGTAATTATAGATGATTACATGAAGGAAGGCAAGAAGAATCATATTTGTATCAGCCCTTGCATATTTTATGCCTGAACATTACACACACAGTTAGAATCCTGAACTGAAC
>JANJYP010205624.1:0-10283 GCA_024605115.1 Rastrelliger brachysoma
TTTCTGTTTGCGGCTGGACATACAGTTTTGGGTTATTTGCATGTAATGAGAAAATGTCACATTAAATTTATATTCAATCCTACTATATTAAGTAGTTGTTTTTTTTAACTCACTGTTTGTCTGGGTGATTCTGACCCCTTAATGTGCGACATATGTGTTTGTAATCTGAAGCTTGATTGTACAATGCTGAATGTATAAGGGCGAGCAGCAATTACCTGTGATGATGGCAGCAGCAACAACTCCCTGTTGTCCCCTTAAAGGAAAAACTTACACCAAAATCAAACTATTAAAAGCTCTTATTACATAGCGTACAAGTGTTTACATGTAAAAGGTGTGAGTATCTTGTGCCATTTAGTGATTAGTGTGTTTATGTGGGGTGTCCAGCTGGCAGCATCTAAGGCAGGGCTTTTCAAAGTCTGAGACAAAGTCACTCACCTTGGACAGAGTTAGAAAATGTCCCTCAACCCCACTCCCCCAGATTAGTTGATTAGTTTCACTCAATTCCTGGATGGCTATGAGATCATGAATATGTTATTTGATCCCATATCCTACTCAATAGTTGAGCCAAGATAGCCTGATGTTGCTGTTTGACATACTTACGACTACACCATGCACATAAAGAGGTCTGTGTGAATGCATTTGGAAAAAGTGGGCCAAACTGTAAAATTCCCCAAAACCACTATGAACAAATCCTTAACAAAATCCGACACATTTAGGCTATGTGATCTCCTTTTGATAACTAATGTAATAACTTAGGTAATATTTTTTTCACTTTCTTTCACTAAAACTTTTCAGAGCCTCCCTGGGGTAGCCGTCATCCCATTCTGAAAACCCCTGATCTTAGGTGTAACTGCGGCATGACATTCATGATAATAACAGACACCAATCGTTCCCACATTGTGCAACACATGTTCTCCTATGTCTGATTCAGGGGTCAAAAAGCAGCTTTGACTCGGACAGGCTCATATTTATGTTTTACAGTTTGTATGAGTTTAAAAAAAACCCTTTGCTCCTTATGAGAATTTGACCTACAATGCTTTGTAAGTGTAACCGCCTGCTAAATTACTAGTATGCACTGGAAAACGTAAATTGCAACAAGAAATATTAATACATTGTANCCTTTGCTCCTTATGAGAATTTGACCTACAATGCTTTGTAAGTGTAACTGCCTGCTAAATTACTAGTATGCACTGGAAAACGTAAATTGCAACAAGAAATATTAATACATTGTAGAGTGGTCTACTAGTGTATGATAATAAAGGTTCGAAATAAACAATCACAGATTTATAGAGAGGGGACCCTAAGATAGTTAATGAACCCTGAGGGAAAGACTTATATTAATGACAGAACTATCCAAAGTACATTGAAGCTGTTAAAATAAAACCATTTGAGTCTGTTATATAAGTGTTAGTCCCATCTCTAACAGACGGAACCACAAAATAATTAAAATTGTATAAAACATTTTTTTAAGAAAAAATACAATGATCATTTATTTTTTTTAGAGGCAGCCATCTGAAATCAGAACAAGTTGATGTAATGTGAGGTTCAAGCCACAAGGTGGCAGCAGATGCATCCTTATCTCACCCTCTGATTTTAAAAGACTCGTCGCAGTGTGACACATTCACAGAATGGGGAGATTGCCTGCTTCTCATTAAATGTAAGTTACACCATAAATAATCCAATCATTGTGCCCAAAAATTAAATAAACACAGCGTTCTCTTGTCCTCATCCAGCTGCAGTCTACAACATGCTTTATTGTTTGTTGTTGATTTTTGTCCTTCTGCGTATGTTTAGATCACCGAGTGCAACCTTTCAGAAATAATGCATCAATTATAAGAACCACAAAAGCTCATGAATATTTTCTTTAATTGGCCTCTTGTTAAGTCATGATCGAAACTATTTACTACTACGCAGTATAAGAACAAGCAGCCTTTTCGTTTGTTTTTTTTAATATCCTAGTAACCTCTTATGCTTCGTTGTAATGGTTTTACGTGCCCCATAATTTTGGCAGCACCAAGAGATATTTTCTAATCTAAATGGATGTTTTTAAAGAGATATTCTACCACAGTCAGCATTATGGTGGGCTCAAACAATAGAAAAAACTACTGAATTTGACTTATGCAGTCTTAAAACTGACAGAGTAACCAAAGACATATTTGTAATAAATTGTTATATAATTTTATGACAGTCATGTTCATTTTTTATTTATGTTTTAAGACTACACCGGAGAATTGTCTGGAATTCAAATTAAACTGGAAATGAATTTTTGATACTGATTGTCTTTTAAGCAACGCAAAAAAGATTCATACAGATGATCTTTGCAATTTTCTGCAGCCTGTGCTTATGCTGTGTGTTTGGAAGCTGGGATTAAAAGTAATTCGCTATTTCAATCATTTTCAGTTTCAATGTAAGGTACGCACTGTTGTTTCATTTAGTTTTTCTAATAATTTGTCATTGCACAGCTTGATGAGTTTGTTTTATGGCAGGTGTCAGGGCTGCTGATCACACAGGTAGGCTTATAAAAGGTTATTTTCTCAGTGCGATATATGTAAGCTATTCTTAACCACATAGGAACGCCACTTTGATCTGTTCATTAGTCTAAGCTAAAGTATTTGGGAGATCAGATAACAGGAGCCATTTTAGGCCTCAAAAAGCTTCAGTGGCTTTTGAAAGCAGATTCTTTTGGTCAGCCTGAGGCGATGTGGCTTTGGGGGTGGAATTACCTCATCTTGAAATTTCCCCATGTCGTTTTTCCCACCTTTTCTTAAACTTTAGTCTCTTTAAGATTGTTTCTTTTTTACTCAACAATAGAAGATTATTATGAGACTGGCTATGGATCTTATTATGAGACTGGCTATAAATCTGTTGTTTACAGATCTAATCCAGTGAGTTACCTTTATACCCTATTCCTTTTTATTATTTCAAATCCAGATTTTTTTCTAACCATAACCTGTCTGCATTTTTAATGCTCTCTTAAAATGCATTGTTTTATATAAAGCATAACAAATGAGTGTTTTAATCAAGAACCCCTAGAAGGTTTGTTTTGATTGAATCCACTCAGGTGTATTACACTGGATGACGCATGCGCACTACACATCTACCAGGTGAAGTCTGCAACGTGAAGCCCTCATGGTTTCACTCGTTCGCTGCGTCTCACAGGGACTGCTGCGGCTGGAGCTTTGCAGATGTCTGTGTTGGAGAGGATAGACTGGAGGGTGAGTTCACTCGTATTTTCCTCTTACAGCTGACTTAATTTAACCCAACCTGCATCATGTTTATCGCTTTTGCTGCCGAGCCCGTATTTGTTTTATTACTTTCCACCATAATCACCTGTTTCTAATCGCTCAGCGCCGTATGAGCTTTCGAGTAACCCGTGATTAATGTCAATATGGCCAAGGCTTTATTCCCTCAAAAACCTCCAGTAATTTGGTTCGAGCTTACTGGTTTACAAACCAGTGATGCTGTCGTGAAAATTAAAGTTGAAACTAAAAGAGATGTTAAAAAAAAGCTTTTCAATAAGAATAATTAGTTTCCATATTATGACTTCCATTAGCCTGAATAAGTTTATTTATTATCATTATGAAATGAGTTTAATGATGCAGATATAACAGAGTTCTTGAGGAACAGAAGGACATCTTGAAAAACCACTATCCTCACAAAATATTGCAAACAACTCGTCATTGGATATATAATATCAAATGCATAGCCTAATATATTTTTAAATACATATTATTGTGAGCTTTCTTAGATGGGAATTGCATTTTTAAATAGAACAATATATTTGGAAGTAATCACTGTGAGAAGCCCCATCATGTAGGCTATATATTTCATTATATTACAACAGTATGGACACTAGGCTATATCTAGAGCAAAGAAGTTGAAGAACTAGCAAATAGAAGTCGTTCATTGATGTGTGACTTTTAAAAATAAAAGTGTGGATACATTTCATTTCTACACCTGAAGTCAGCTGGGCCTGTTGTCACTGCTGTCTACTGTCATTGAAATGACAAGCGGAGCGTCAGGATTGTTTTGAAACTTCACCGTCAGGCCATGCGTAACTAACTAGTTTTAGGCCTGCTCTGTGTCTATTCCTACGTAAAATAACATCTAATCAGCGGCGCGTTTCACTTCTGCTTCGCATCACAACAAGCCAAGGACCAACACGCAGAAAGATAATCCTCAATCGCCTATGCGCGTCCTGTTGTTCCCATGCACAGCCGATCCACACAGCTTGGGTGCACGGACGCCACAGGCTGTTATCCTAAAAGAGAAAGGTTTCCTAATTAATCTCACAAATTATAATCTGACATTTATTATTCATCAAATGATACAAAACTGCTCAATGAAATTATTCCAAATGGCTTCATTGACATGTCATATTATTATGTTTTGTTGAGGTAGGAGATATAGGCCTATCTATTAAACTGAAATATAAAAGCTTTATAACTCAAATAAAATTAACAAAAACATAAACAATGCATAGTCAGGTCGTTATGAAAACGTTAAAAAAGGAGAAACAACTTTTGTCTCTATTTTGGGATTTTATGAGTAACAAAAGCTTCAAAGCAGCCTTGTTTTGGATATTGCAAAGCTCCACCAAAAATGTAAATGAAGTTAAGAAAGAGTTGTTTGTTGAAATCCTTTGAGCTTCAGAGGTTTTCGAGAGAATGATGTTGAGCCCTGAGGCTTATTGCGGTTTGAAACAAGCACTTAACCACCACTGTGAAACACCGACATTAAAGTGCCATGGGTTTATTTGAATGCCAGCTATTCTATTTAGGCATTCAAATCGCAGATCTGCATCATCTTGATATCTTGATGATTTTCAACTAAAAGAAAATTTTAAGTCGGTAAAAATGATGAACACTATAATTTAGTTAAGAAGTTAAGGGCCGTGCATACAGAAAGGCATTATACCACTATACTTTTGATAATAACAAATGTTATGCCTAATACAAATAGGTATCATCATCAAAACAACTTATAATAATATGCAGAATAATAACTGGTATTGTAAACAATGATTATGATAGCAATTATGGCTAACGTCTTTATATTCCAGTAAAATGAAATTACTTAATGCATATAGTGTTATATCATGACTTAATATTATATAATTAATGTTTTATTAAGTATTAAATAAATAAATATGCCTCATTCACTTTCCCAAATGTAGCGTGTTCTCCTCTAACTGTTAACATTACCATAATTCTAGAACAGCTCGTACCTAGCAGTGATTGGCTGAGAAATATTCCACCGAGCGACAAAAAAAAAAAAAAAAAAAAAAAGTTCACAGTAACTTAGCAACCCCTCACTGCAACGCAGCTGCATCAGTGCATGTTTGTTGTTTAGGACACAAATTCCATCAGTTTACAGATTATTGATTAATAAAAAAAAAAAACATTGTAAATCGCATCATACACCCTAGTTAATCAAAGACTAAATATCGGAATTTCTCCCTCATGGTAATCCTGAAACAGAACCTACAGAAGTCATTTTATGTAACCTAATTAAAATCTCTGAGTTCAAGTCATAACTAAAGAGATTTAAAACAAAAAAATACACACACAGTTAATTAAATGACAGAGGCTTCACTCACAGGAAGATACGAAAAATGGGCTTTGCGTTGGTTTAAATGCCCGTCACTGTACAGACGGACAGACTTTTGATTGGTCCTGTATCCCGCCAATCAGCAATATTTTCACGTCTCCTTCCACTGACATCATCGGGCAGGGGTGACGCCCCCTGCGACTCTCTGTGCAGATATAGTACACTGCACAAGTTTACACAGGAGTGGACTGAACATCACTGTTTTGTCCATAAGAGGGAGTCAAGTTTCTTATATGCACGGTGCTCGCCCACTTGCACTACAGAAGTACAGAGCGCGTTGACCGGAGAGAGGGGAGAAATTTTGCTTGACAACGATTATTTTCCTCTCATAGTGGCGGTGGAAACTCATATCTGTGGTCGGATAGTCAGCCGGTCGGTCAGTTCGCCTCTTCAGCCCTCTTCAGCCACAACTTCGTCTCACCGTAGCTGACGAACAAGAGGGTTCATGAGCACCAGGAAGCTCTTCATTTATTCTTACCTGGATTAACTCGCAGGCGACAACATATATTTTTATATTTTTCTTTGTATTCTTTTTCTTAAGGGAAAGACTTTTTTTTCACTGTCAGAATGTTGTGGAAATTAGCCGACAACGTCAAATACGAGGATGACTGTGAGGTAAGTTTCGACAGACGCAAAAAAAGGGAGGAAAAAGTGATTTTGGGTGGCATCGAGCAAAGTCAACAACCGGCATTGTTTAATTGTTTTTAAATATGCTAATTTAAAATACTAACTGTAAATATGAAAATAGATATGGAGAGAATCTTTAAACTTCATAAATCTGCCCAACAGCTGGAGGACAAAAGCGGCAAAAAAGTACATTTTGAAAAAAAAAAAAAAAAAAGTTCAGACGCTGCAACCGTAAAAGCATAAGACAACTTTCAGGATAACTGAATAATAATTGTTCCTATAATAACAATATTAGGCATATGCCTGATAACAATACTGCTACGAATAACAGGCTAACTATAATAATAGCCTATAAATTATTTATATAGCTAAACATCTCTTAGAGAAGTAGGAATTTACTATCATCATTCATTATTAACTTAAAACTTGAGAATATTTAATAGGCCTATTTTAATTAGGTTATCACATAAACATTAAAACGGTGTCTTTCTTTCCAGAGCTAAAAAGGTAAAACAGGCTATTTAAGTCTTTAATTAAATTTAAGTATAAATACATTTAATGGTCCCCTGTAAACCATTGGGCCTATTTTTGTGGTCATCGTCAGTCAATAGACTTTCCCTTGAGGGGCAAATTTCACCACTAGACTATAGCCTACCTGCCATCTAGTTTTCCTTTCTCAGCTACCCTGTTTCTCTCCCGTCCCCTCCAGGAAAGGCACGATGGCAACAGCAATGGGAATCCCCGTCTGCCTCACCTGCCAGCGGTCAGTCAGCACCTCTACAGCCCGTCTCCCGCCCTCTCACACTCGGCCAGTTCGGACTTCCAACCCCCGTACTTCCCTCCTCCCTACCAACCTATCTCCTACCCGCAGTCCAGTGATCCTTACTCCCATCTGGGCGACCCTTTCAACATTAACTCCATACACCAGTCACCGTCGTCGAACCAGCAGCAGCCGTGGCCCGGGCGGCAGGGCCAGGACGGACTCGCCGCCCACGGGAGGAGCGGACTAGCGAGTCAGATCTTGGGCCTGGAGGGAGGCTCGTCCGGGGTGAGGAGGGAAGGGTTCCGCCGGCCGGAGCTGCTGCCCCCCCACGCACACAGCATAGAGTCGTCGGTTATTGGGGATAACATGGGGATGCACGACATGGGGCACGGGCTGGAGGATGTTCAAGTGAGTGGATTTCACTGAGATGAACACTTGATATAGGCTATTGCATTTAAGAGGAAATGATATGATCTGTAGCAGCCACATGTGATGTGACATTTTAACCTACAATACAGGTGTGCAATAATTGTGTAATATATATTGTCATCTCAAAGTAGATTAAAAAACAAAACAAATTCCATTACTCACTTAACTAAATTCCATACTAAAAAAATAATAGGGTACAACACCACCATTGTTCCTTTTTGTTAGTTTTACATAAAAAGACAAAACAGAAGAAATGCAATGGACAGCTGTTAAAGAGTATTTTGATTTCACAACTTAATTTTAGCCTGTGTCTTTTAACATTGCATATGATTTCTTATTGCTTCTTCTGTTCTTTTTACATCAGCATGTAGATGACCACAGTATTATTATGGCAGATCAGACAGTCATCAAAAAAGGTGAGTTTGTTTCACAAATATTAATGTTGTAATATTCAGTGCAAAAGTAGTTATTTTATGCTTATTTTTCAAAAAAAAAAAGAAGAAAGTTGTGTTTGAAAATTCTGCCTGGGGTACATGTGCCTTTGTACGACCAAATAAAGATGCAGTAGTTACTGGCAAGGCTGGAAATTTACTGTAAGGGCCTTTTTTTTTTCTTCACTCTACATACTTGGAAATGTCATAACAATTACTTCTATAGTGAAATGTCAAGGCACTCCGTGCAGCAAAGGAGGAGTCATTCTATTTGTACTTGCACTGCATACAATGATAATCCTCACAGCCATGTGATGCACTTATCTAAGCTTGATGTGATCCATAGCCTTTTCTGTTGGTGAATGAAGATGCCCAGTGGTTAAAAAAAGATCCTTAAAAAAAAAAAAAAAACAAAAAAAAAAAACAGCAGGCTATAGCTGACATGACATGAAAATTGAGCAATCTCACGAGTGGGGTGTTGACTCTGAGAGAAGAGGAAAGCTTTGGATCATCTTTAGGCTTGCTAAGCTTGCAATTGCAGCTCTTTTCAGTTCACGTTAGCAGGATATTACTAGTTGATCTTGAAGCTGTGTTTGGCTCTACAGAATCAGCTCTCTGTGGGGTGTGGCATTAGGCTTGCATGTGAAGGACAGTTTAGTAATTTGTTGGGACATGAACTGTTTGGAGTGAGAACTTATTCCTGCTGTTTCGTCATCAGGGCTCCATTAAACAGTCTTTGAGTCAGAGCAAGATCAGCTAATTATTCTCCTGCTCAGTTTTGTGTATTGCTCTGAAATGCACACATGCTAATACAGTAGATAGATAGATAGATAGATAGATAGATAGATAGATAGATAGATAGATAGATAGATAGATAGACAGACAGACAGACAGACAGACAGACAGACAGACAGACAGACAGACAGACAGACAGACAGACAGACAGACAGACAGACAGACAGACAGACAGACAGACAGACAGACAGACAGATATATTTTTGTGGTTACTTCAATGACATCCATGTGATATTTTACAGTCAATACAGTGTTGACTTTTTCAAAAACATTCTGATAAAAGTGTGTCCATGTTATGATGCTTAGTTACATCAGAAAGCAATTTGCACAGCAGAATAAACCAACCAGTCCTTATTTGTTTCGGAAATCAGTAATGGCTCATTATATTGTTCCCATGCTCAAGGGCACGCTATGGGCAATCTAGGTTTTCCACATGTAAACAATGGCATGTCATTCCCAGCCATGTGCCCCAGAGGAGCCTTAAAGCACTCATGTGACTGTGATTTCTGTCTCAGTATTAGGACTACGAGGTGGCAGGAACCTTGATCGCTTACAGAGGACTTATTATCAGGGGGGCATTCTTGCGGGTGAGGATGAAGATAGCTCTGTTTTGTAGTGTGCTGTACTGTTTTGTTTGTCCGATGACTGTCAGTGCTTTTGTGGTTGGCTAAAAATGTTGAGTCTTTGAACTTAAATTTGTCTAATTTATGGAGCTGCTAAAAATAAAAAATAAAAAAACAAAAAGCAACAACACAATTACTTAGATTACGATTACTTAGAGCATGTTAGACCAAATAATAAACAGAGTACTGAAGATCTGCGGTTTAAATGAGGGGCAGTCTGTATGTGTGTACCTGTTTGTGGATGATGTTTGGCATGATGGCTTTTTAGCTGTTTAAAAAATCAGGTAACCAATGTTTGGAGAAACCACACAATATTTCAAAAGTCTTTAGCCGTTGCTTCTTGTATACTTCTGTAGAGCAGAAACTGGTTTTCTCAGGCGCGCAGAGATGCATACACTCTTCATTGTGATTAAGTTCAAGAAACAGATTCCCTGTTACACAGAGAGGATTAAGTTGATTAAGAGTAACATACACAAGAAAAGTGCATATATAAACAAATGCTATTGCACAACCAGGCAATCTTATGTGTTTTTTTAAAAAAAAAGTATCTTCAATCCTTTGCTTATCTTCACTCACATTTTTTTTTTACTCCACCCTGCAGGGCCTGTCACTCTTCCCAAGGGCAACGCACTGGGTCTTCCCTTCCAGAAAGAGTCCCTGCTGGGGATGGTATCAAATCCCACAGAGGTCTTCTGTTCCGTACCTGGCCGCCTTTCCTTGCTGAGCTCCACCTCAAAATACAAGGTTACCGTGGCTGAGGTCCAGAGACGTCTGTCACCACCAGAGTGCCTCAATGCATCACTCCTGGGAGGAGTTTTACGCAGGTCAGAGCTCATATTCATTCAACATGACAGCAGACTAGACCTCATGGTGTTGCAGCGGACTGTAGTGCTGATTCACAAAAACCAAGGGCAGTTGACCAAGCATAATTCATTTACTTAATGTTTTATTAAAATATCTGTTATCTACAATGTGTTGATAAGGTCGTTTCTGATATGAAAGGTC
>JANJYP010205961.1:0-15042 GCA_024605115.1 Rastrelliger brachysoma
GTGTGTCCATTCTGTGATGTTTGTGTGCATGTATGTTCTTGCATTCATGTTGTGCTTGATCTGGGGCTGTGATGCATTAGTGCTCAGGAGACAAGAGGCCCTTGTGCCCCCTCATGGGCACGGAGCTGTCTAACCATGGAGGAATGCTGCAGGGGACACAGAACAACTGCATTCCTCTTCAATACTTCACACGCAAGTCATACACATGAAAAGTTACAAACATTTATAGCACTGTCAGAAAAATGCAAACAAAACATGATTGCAGGCGTTTGATGCGCATGCGTTTTTGGAAGAAAGCTTGCGTGTGGGGAGAGAATGCAAATACAGAGGCACTATCTCTGTTCACAGTATATACTGCTGTGACATGTGGGTTTCCTGGAGGCCCCGGGCCTCTCTGAGGGGCCTGGGGTCCTCAGGCTAAGCTTTGTTAAAGAGCCACGGGGCCCACGCTGGGGATGATTAGAACATACCTGGCAGTTTGAGCCACTTGGGTGCTCCACTGGGATCACTCCTAACTGGTTGTGGCGCTTGGCTGTTAGTCTGAGGCTGGAGATGGTCTGCTGCTGTGCTCTGTGTATTGGTTGGGGCTTTGGTAGCTATAGGGGGCGGAAAGGATTCTTCCGGAACCAGTGAGGTGGATGATAAGGTCAAAGACCTTGGCATGCAGCTGAAGAGGGAAAAGGGACCAAGAGAGATGTACAATTAGGCCTGAAACTGGGTTATTTCTGGAGCCTTGTACTACTACCTTAACTACATTACCCTCCTCTTCCACCCCAAGTCCCCTTTACTCTCCATCTCCTCCTCCCACTACTGTGTGGTGGCCTACATGGTCAGGGCATAGGCAATAACAACCAAGTAATCCCCTTACATAACACTGCACAAACTCATCGAAACAAGACCATTCAATTAATTTTGGGAGGATCTAAAAATAAAGAAGCAGTTCGGTTGAGGTGACGTCAAAAGGAGTGTGTGTCAGGGGAGGTAGACTGAGACCCGACAGGACCGGAGGTCAGCAGAGCACTCTATTTTTAGGTCCCATCAAAAGCAGTGATATAAAAATACTGCAGCACTGACCCTCACAAGATTTGTCAGTCACGTTAGAAAAGCTGTGAACCTGAAGGTCAGACATTCGGTTTGATGAAAGGGTGGATGTTTGAAGATATTTAAAAAGGAGCAAGTAATGACCGAAATCTCTTCAGCTGGTGGCAGGTGGCACAGTGTGAAGTTACCCTTTGTTAGACTTGTTAAAGGATTTCATCAGCAGACAACTGAAGGCCCCAGTGCTTGGGCTAATATTCACTGACATCAGACTCTACATATTGGAGACAAAAAGTGGTGAATGGAGATAGCAGTTTCTTGATATGAATGTCAACTTTGCACACTGAAGGAGATCAGACCACCAGGTTGATACGAGACATTTAGACTAAGATAGCATGCATCTACCTTGACGTAAAGGTGCAGTATGCACTAGCTTCCCAAGCATGAGGAAACCCATTTGAAACAGTTATGTGTTAAGTTTATGTTTCCATTTTTTGTATTGGGTCAAACAAGCATGTCCAAAGTTCCCTCACAAGTGCAAAGGCCAAAATGTTGACTGTGTGTTCTCACAGTGGTTGGGGGCACCGGAACTCTAAATTAGCCCTAGTGAGTCAACAGGACAGCTTTCATGTAGACAAGAGCTCATGTCAGATTGCAGCAGAGGTCAGGATGTAGAGGTCAGAGGTCATGATGCAGTGTTGGTCCTTGTCTTTAACAGCTTCCTGTTTGCTGTGTTGTGCAAACCTGAATGCTAATCCCTTGTGTTACGGGTTCACAACAATTGCCTCACTCTCCAGCACAGGTAAGGGCTTTGTCACTGCAATTTTACTCAGTTATAAAGGTGCAGTTATTACTGAGGTGATGCCAGTGTCAGTCTTAGTAGGTGAGTATATATATACATATTATATAGTGGCATACATTATGTACATATTATGTACATATACATTACATACATAGTTGACTTGCATGGAACTTGGAACACTGATGAATGATTACACAGTCTAATCTGTTTCCTGTCTTCACAAAGCTGATTCAGTGGTTTTAATAATGTAATTGTCAGATAAGGTGGTTCTTGTAGTAAATCTGCTTGAAATATGTAGCATCTGCACTGGCTAAGTTCACTATAACAATTTATTAGGCAGCGATTTACATCGAACAAATCCTTTACCCAGAACCTTTGAGATTTCAAGTTTAACCGTCAATAATTTATTTGATCTTTGACATGAATGTTTCATTTCAGAAGATTCACCTTCAGACTTTGAAAGTGCACCTGTTTCTGCATGCATCATGGTTCAAGAGAAAACAGTACTAGAGTGAAGGTGAAACTCCAGGGTCAAGAGGAGACACAGCAGGGTGCTCCCCTGTGAGGTGTCTCTTTTTCTCTTTGAGTGCAAGGGAAATAGAAGAAGCAATTCAGGCTCTTTTTGTTTCTCTGGCATGAAAAAGGAGTGACTAGGAGAGGTGATTTACCAACCTGACATAAGACTGGAAATAAACCAGAGGTGCTGGAAACATGCTGGCCTGGAGGAGCAAGACGAAAACAGAGTTAATACGCAGTTTCACATCACACAACTGGATCCTGGATGATGAATGGTTACTATTGCAAGGGACAGCGAGCTCACAACCTAAATGAAAAAAAAGCTGCGGTCTGAAATATTTCTGCAAATCCCGTAGATCGATTTTTGATCTTGGTGACAATTTCTAATAAATAAAAATGTAGAAGAGAGACTGCTAACATAAGCTGGACTCTGATATTTGAAAGCAGGTACAATACATTGCAACACTTGCCAAACTTGTTCTACTTCCATCTGATGAAGAGGAGAGGGAAATACTCTTTCCAGACATAAAATGTAAACCCTTTCCAAGAACAGCAAAGGAGTAGATCCACTCACAATGAACAGTAATTTAAAAAACGCCTCTCCTGGAAAAACAACAATAAATTTGAAAAGTCTTCAAAGGAGCCGCTGGTGCTCTTACTTTTCTGTGCGTAAAACAAAGCACTGGCATGTCCTAAAACCACTCAATCACTGTGCAATGAAAGAAAAATCTAACAACACACTGAGGCACAGACTGAGAAAGAGATGTAGCAGACAAAGAAAAGAGGGAGAGACTCTTGAATTTCACTTCCAGTACACAGGCTTTTATGGTGCACTGTTGGCAAAACAGTCAAACTTTCTTTTTCACCTTTCCTCACTTTTTCACTTTTTATCTGGCTCTCTATTAATTTGAAGACTTTTTCATCAGTTGTAATATGATGATCCTATCCCACAAAAGTGAGAACTGGGCCATGTATTTGTCATCACACTCTAAATGAGTCTTCTTAGAGTAATTAATGATACAAAATTCATTATCTAAGATCATCAGAATGGACTGGAATTAAGGCTGTGTACTACAACTAGATGTCCCAGAGGTACCAGTGGATCTTGCACTGATGCACTACACGGACTGAGGAACTTCAGGACGCACATCAATAGGAGGGCAATATCCTGCATCCTGAATCTGTCAAGGGGCACAGCCATGACATGTCTGAGCACCCAAAGAGAAAAGGCCAGGTGTCCCCCGGTCCCCCCACCCAGCACATATCCTGCTAACTAATAGCACCAGGGAGCTACCACCCCGGGCACAGGAACCCAGATCACTGAGGTGTGGAGATGGAGATGTGTGGGAGTGAGGACTTACAATTGCTCCCTGACAGAGGAACACAGTTTTACAAAGAAGAAATATAGTTTGGCATAACAATAGCATGTATGTCTCATGTTAAGAGCATTTGATTTATCTAACCACACAGCCCCGTCCTATTTGGCACCTGCACATTAAACAAAAACTGAAGTGAAATGTGTAGCAGTGGTAGGAGTGACAATCCTACAGAAATGTGCTTTTGATTAAGGTCTCTAAAGTGAGCTGCTGGTTTCCATTTTCTGGGTTGGATTAAGACCTTTCCAATAAGGAAAGCATTCACCAGAGACACAGCTGATGACATGAAATGTATCAACTAAAAAAGAAACCACAGAGCAAAACTGATAGATAGAAAGAGTGCCTTTACTTATTTGTTTGATGCAAAGTTAACTTGTATGATACTAACAGTTACTTTTATTGACAATGGATCTGTTGATTTGTTTTTCAGTGAATCAATTAATTATTGGCTGACCACAACTGCAGAAAAGCTTGTCACATATAGCTGCAGTCCCAACCCCAGAAGAAAAAAATCCAAAATATACTGAGAATTATAGCTGCTGTGAGTCAATGGTCAGGTTGGGCAATTACAGGCAAAGTTAGGCAACAAGCAAAGTGTAGGAAGATAAAAAGAATATGCATTTTACATCAGTTCAGGCTTGAACTTACAGTCTACAAAGCAGATGCCTGAACATAGCTGACTTTCATAGAAGAACATCAGTTCTGTCTTAGCTCAAACTTGAACTCACAAACTTCAACATCAAGAACCGTCCTCTACCTCACTGAGCTAATTGGCAAATGGAAACATCACCTGCAGCATCACTACCTGACTAAGCCAGTCACCTGTGTGCCAGACAGCAGCTGTTAGTGTGTAAAGGCAGATTTCAAACAGCTGTAAAAAAAAAAAGTTATTAAGACAAAAATCAGAAAATACACAAATTGCATCTAGACAGTAAGGAGATGCTGGTAATTTGTTTTTTAAAATGATTTATTGGCTCCATAAGTGAAAAACTGATGTTCAAAAATACAATTTTTGCATTGACTCTAATTGTTCACATGAAAGAAAAATTCAAAATGCTGTGAAAAAGGTTTATGAGATAAAATTCATCATCATCAAACATCACCTACCATAACTCCAAAATATTGTCATTTTTCATTTTAATGAAAATTGAAAAGGTATTTAGCAAAAATTTTCAAGTATGTATTTACCATACCATATAGAGTCAAACATTTTGATATGAACAAAATTATGTGATCGTTCATGCATGGGAAGAAGGACTTCTTCTTCATCATCCAGAAGAAGAAGAAGAAGAAGAAGAAGAAGAAGAAGAAGAAACAATAGGCAAAACAATAGGGTCTTGGCAGCTTATGCTGCCTGGCCCCTAATTATAAAAAGCGGAGGAAATGAGTCTGTTCTGAGTGAATGTCTGTTATTTTTACTTCCTAAATCATTCATGAAGTATTAAAATAGACTGATCTTGCAAATCTACCGGACTAATTGATTAAATGAATATCAAAAAATCACTGAAAATCACATCACTGCAAAACCTAAAAGATTTTACTTTTTTGATAAAAAAAAGATGATTAAAAACATAAAACTTTTTTGATAATGGTGTTTTTTTTCCTCTCCTTTTTGGCAAAATTGAACTTGTGAATTGTGAGTGAAAGCTGCTATAATGAAAAGCAGTCAAATCAAACAAAGTGTCAAACAGAGGCTTTTCAGGCCTAACTGCAGGTAAATTTTCATCCTATTGGGGTCATGAGAAAAATTTACACACACTATTTTATGAATGGGTATCCAAGGGTGTTGAACTGCTGACCCAGGTGGAGAAAGTACAGAATACATGGGACATGACAGGCACTTTGCTTTGTGGTTATGAAACCTTGTATTTGCTGACAGCAGCCAAATCTCCTTCCTTCACCTTTCTTAGTTGAAGAAATATTGTGACAATATGAAAAGGAAGGTCAGATACTCAGCAACAATGTAAAAACACAGCCATCAGAGCAATTTTATTCTTCACTGCATCTCTGACGCTGAGAGGGGAAGCAGAGCTTGTTCATCTACAGCTGAGTAAACTACTTAAGTCCATCTTATATGGCTACAGACATGATTTTTGAAATGGAAAAACCTCAAAATGTGGTAATGATAGAGATAGACAAACATAGCCATGTTTGATTGCCAGACTTCCTTTTGTTATTTCACTGTGTGTTTGAAGTCTTGAGAGAGTGAGTGAAATCTTAGTGAACTGTCTTCAATTTCCGCACTTTCTCTGAATCAAAAACTGGTGATAAAATCTGCTGGACAGGATTCACAGAGGAGTACGCTTTGACAACACACTATACAGCTACTAAATACTACACAGGCAGCCAGAGCCTTGTCTTGCCTTAAAATCTCTTATTGTCCTCTCAAACCAGCTGTGGTAAACCTGTCCACAATAAGATAAG
This sequence comes from Rastrelliger brachysoma, assembly GCA_024605115.1. Lineage (NCBI taxonomy): Eukaryota > Metazoa > Chordata > Actinopteri > Scombriformes > Scombridae > Rastrelliger > Rastrelliger brachysoma. The sequence goes on from JANJYP010205961.1 coordinate 6,157, forward strand.
CTGTGGGTCTGTTTCCTGTGCCGCCTATAAATATGGCTTAATCACTCTCCAGTGGGACTGCTGGGACAGATGTTACAGTTGCATCCCTCCACCTCGCTGAAGTACATATTGATGGTTCACAGACTGTTTACACAGTTTTCATTCATCTGTGCTATGACCATTCTCAATTGGATCCATTTGCCTACTCGAGTCTGGTGGTTTACATAGCAGAGCCCCTCTGGCATGTGGAGCCCATGCTCTTTACCCTCTGCTTGTTTCATGACTGCACACAAGCAAATAAATAAGAAATGAAGATGTATGCCCACAAGTAATCCATAGAGGAGCAAGTCTGCCGAGTACTGGATCTAAACAGACTCTGATGACTGTATATGTTTAGTGAGTTAAACAAGTGACACAGAAATGTTATGCTTTGATCTGCTAATTATAGTGGAAAACAACCTGGCAATGAAACTGCTGAGATCAGTTTGACCACATTACCTGAATTTTCCACCTTGCAAACAACAAAACTGTCCAAGTCATAAATGTTGAAATGTTGAAGCTCTTTGTTAATTGAAGAGAATTCCAAACATCCCTTAATAGTCTCAAGAGTCTCACGCTGTTGCTCTGCACATTAAACTTCTGAATGGAGGTTAGATAGGGTGACCTAGCTTACAAGAAGTGTATCTATCCTCCAATGGCAAAGAAAACTTTCAATTACTGGGTAGCTGTCATTTTTATCTCACAAAGCCTTTGTGCTCCTCAAATGCATTAATACTTGCACCTTGGTGATGCCTTTAATTGCCATTTAGCATTAAGCTGGCTGAACAATAAAGCCCAGGCTGAGGGGATGTTGTCAGGTTTAATGAGGCCCTCAGTGAAAGAGGGCTGCTGTGTCGGCACCACCAAAGGCTGCTCCTTGAATTCACCTCCAGTGGACCAGAGTGGTCCTGCGGGGATTTGATGGGCTGAGGGAGCCCAGACTGTCTCTCCCCCACTGTGGGAGTGTGAGGGGTAGCAGTGGCATCAGTAGCCCTTGCTGTGCTGTGCATGGCTGGGCGGGCAGAAAACACAGTAGAAGAGGTTGTAACTACGGTGGCACATAGCAAGGTGCCACTGAGTGGCATGGCATTGTGACACTGAAAAGCCGAGCAGACGCTGTGATCCACACATAGATGAAGATGAAGAAACCTTTACTGGGCCCAACAGCAGCTGGTGGTCTTTCATGTCACCTGACCCCAAAGGGTAAAATATGGACCTTTTTGGCCTGCTGCTTGACTTGAAGAATGAGAATATACAGTGATAACAAAGGAATGAACAAGCATGGCCAAAACTAAACATATGGAGACAATGACATGTTGAAAAATGAGTAACAGATCCAAAAAGAAAAGTAATGACAATTGTGAACTCCTGGCCTATATTTAAGAGGGGTACATGGTTCACAGTGTCACATGGAGTCCTCCGCCTCCAAACCCCACTCCAGTTACTTTGATTCTTTATCCCCCCCTCACACACCCGCCCCCCCGAAACCCCCGTCACCCCATCCCTAAGTCCAGCTGATGGAGACTCTTTTGTCCACTAGCACCCAGGCAACAACATCAAAGGGCTGCTGGGTGTAAATGCAGAGTGCCTGAAAAACAAAACAAAACTGAAAAATAAAGAAGTCCCAGAGGGGATGGGAGATATTCACAACAGCACCCCGGAGAGGGAGGAAAAAGAGCTACTGTGTACAAGAGGAAATAAAGAAACAGGGAGAAGGGAGAGAGGATGGAAGACAAAAAACAGAGAGAAGAAAAAAGAACGAAAGGAAGGAAGGAAGAAAAAAAAAGAAGAAAGAAACACACCCTAACGTGCTATGCAGCAGTCGTTTGTCAGACATTCATCATCATTTACTGAATACACAAAGGTGTGGGTTGGGTCATTCTCGGTTTAATGACAACAATAAACAAATGAAAAAGCCCACATTAGACTTTGTATGAGACCATTATGACACTTTCTTTGTACTGGATCATCAAAGCCCATTAGGAGACAGTGAAAGTCTTCCATGGCCGTTCATGACCACTTCCTCATTCAGTGACAGATGAATTGGAGGCTAGATGGATTGTTGTGCAAGACAATGTCATGCTTTTGGACTGAATGCTTTTCTTTGATCTCACTAGATGCCCTTGAAGCTTCAACAAGGGTTGATATGTTAACAACCAGTCTGGTTATTCTAGTTCTATCCTCCACCTACTGCCCTGCCAATCAAAGTTCCGAGGGGAAGGGGACAGAGGGAGGGGGGGGGGGTAACGAGAGATAAAAGCCTTTCATCTCTGCCCCCATATGGGAGTCCTGTAGAGTCACGCTCGGCATGGCGGCATGCCTTGTCTCGTACCCACAAAGTACCCGGCAGTGACATGCTGACTCCAGAGCCTGGCACCAGGTCTCCAGCCAGCGCTGAGCAAACCCTCTATTCAGCAAGATGGAGGAAACACAACTACATCGGGCCCACAGCTTATAATTAAAAGTCCTTAGCCTCAAAGAGCACAACATCTCCATCGTAATGGTAGGCTTCCATCTGAGGCATTGGTTTAATACTTACTCTGTTTCCCATCAGATAGTGATGTGGATAGAGGAGGAAGAGAGACATTAGGACTACAAAGAACACATGTGACCCATCCAGGATTAGAGGTTCACTCTTCTCTCAGTAGCCTAATTGCTGGATTGGCCAGATCAAAATCACTTCATTGAGATCAAGGTCACTGTCTTCTTCTTGTCTAACTACACTGTTACACAATAACTCAACAAAAGCAATGACAAACTAGGGGGGAAGAGTCCAGAAGTCATGGAGCGAAAATGAATGTAGTTCATGTTTAGAGAGCATGTTGTGTGATTAAGGGAAGCCCACATCAAACATTGTGGCTTAAGAAAACCACCAGTTGAAAAACAAGATGCTTCTTCTGTGCAGAGCGGTGTAGACTGGAGATGCTGTTGTTCAGAAGGCAGACTAGCCCAAACTAACCCGCCTGTCTGTCTCTTGAGACAAACAGGGAAATAAGAGACATCACAGATTTATGAAGGACATGGAACTCATTCTGAATAAGAGAGCAGGGTGAGCTGCAGACGTGAATTCAGTGTAGCAAAAGACAACAGGCTATAAAACAAGTTATAAAGGTGTAAACATTAATGAAACTGAATGGATTCATTCACATATGTCAGAATCTACTTGCTATTCTCTGTAAACTCTAAATTTTCTGGCAATATTTCACAACTGGAAAACTAGAAATAAAGTGGACACATGGCTAAAAAGTGTTTCCTGAAGGATGAATAGCCTGTTAAAGCAATGAAACAGGGATAACCTTATTTTTTACATGATTAAAAAATTCATTACGATGAGTAAAATAGCTGTGTGAATTTGCAAGAGGACTGTTTTTCACTTGTCCTTATATTAGTGCAAAACCTTGAGGCTATCGTGGGTTCTGTCATACATCAGCGGGAAATGCTGAATGAAAACGATGGATAACACTCCCTTTTCTCACAGAGAAAACATCTCTGGACAGAGGAACGGCAATATTGTGGCCACATGTGTGAGCTTGTTTACTTACGCTTTGCTTTTAACTGAAGGAATCTCATGATTTAAACCACAACATAACAGACTAAATTATTAGCATGTTACCGCACTACACACTCTTCCCCTTTGATTGGAACAGGAGAAAGTGTGCATGTGCCTGGTAAATTAAAACATAGACGCACGCCCGCAAGACGTCTCTCTCCTGCTGTCTTACATACACAGAAACACTCACACGGGCCTCTGCAATCTCTTAGGTAAAGAGATGGAAAGTTTATTTCAAAAACCCTAATCATGGAAATATTCCCTTTAAACAATAAACTTTCAACTTCATTTCATCTCTCTCCTTGCCAGGACCACATCAAACAAATCCTAGGGTCAACAAGGGTCAGCGAAAGGATTTGGATAATGATGAGGCTCAAAGAAAAAGATTGAGGGTGGTGAAAGAGAGATGGTAAAAGAAGGGGAGGGGAGCTGATGGGAACAGAAGAAAGGATGGGGCTGGCGGAGAGAGAGAGAGAAGGTGCAAAGGCTAGGTCTTGTAACGACAGACCCCTGATTACATTGTTGCACAAATAAACAGTCCGTCTGCAGGCTCCCTGGAGTCCAGCTGCAGCACAGGAGAGGAAAGCTTTCATTTCAGGGGGTTGAGGTCGAGCCAGGCAAGTGATGGGATGGGGCCTAGCTGTCTACCCGTACTGTTTCCTCACATCTCCATCAGCAAATCAATGAACAGGGGAATAGGGCAACATCTCACTTGAGAAGCTTGATGATTACGTGCCATTTCCTACACTTAAAGAATACCTAGGAAGGCCATCAGCATGTGGATTAATAATTGTCAATCTCAGGGAGCTACAGAGACGAGCAGCTTGGCTTGAAAAGAGAAAAGAAAGGATGGTGGATAACTGTGCTTTTTGATGATGATGAGGGGCCATCTGTCTGGGGTCAGATAAGTGTTAGAGGAAAGAAGGCAAGACAAGGCTCAGATGCCTCCGAGCCACATCTGTAATCGTCTTTCCTTCACCTCCGATCATTACAGTCCCGGTCCTCTCTTCTCTGTGTCCTGCAGCTATCAAGGCCCACATCAAGGCATGCCCCTGCCAAATGTATGCCCCCCAATTAAGGGGCCATCATCAGATAAACAAGATAAACAAGTCCTATTCCTGGCAGGACTGATCAAAGCACTCTATGTTAACCCCATGGCCAATTTCAAGTAGGCAAAAATCAAACACAGACGAGGTCACGTGGAAATCAAGGAGGCTAATCCATTGTCCCTTTATGGGCACAGAAAGTAAAAGGGACAGTGAAGAGGGAGAATGAAAGGATGGAAACTGTTTGGGAAAAAGGGGACATGTATCCTTGCATCTTAAGATGCTCCAGGAATTAAACTCACCCAAAAACATTTTAATTCCTGCATTACTTTGGTAACAGGTACAACCATTCAATACTACGGTACATATAAAGTATTGTGCAGCAGGATGTGAATCCCTATATGTCTTGGAGGTAAAACCAATGTCTGCATTCTGAGTTGTAAAAGTCATTGTGGCTTCTTCTTGGGTGTTGCAATTTGGCTGAAATAGTCTACAAGGATGATACACCCCTCCAATTTTTTTGGATTTCCCTGGCAGATTGCGTCATCCAGGCCAAACATTTGCGTATGTGGTGGTATTTCATTAATCTTTTTCCATAGCTCCAGTGTCATCCTTCCTCTTTAAATCACCCCTTTTTTGAGCACTCAAACTCTCCCTTGACACATGTCAAGGGAAATGAACAGTTGAAAGACAAAATCTAGCCAACTCTGTGCACATGGAAGATTTATTTCATAGTTCTACTCCCACAAATCCACACAGCACTATTTAAAAACCATTGTAAAACAAAACAACAAATTGTCTGACAACAGGATGGATCAGCAAAAACTGTGGTTCAAATTCTTTAAAACTGATAACAATTAATCAAGTGAATGTTAAACACCACTGGTGTCAAGCTATGACAGAGGTGACGCCTGCTTTTGCTCATGTAATGAGTCCATTCACATTCACACCAGGGAAAAAAAGGAAATTCCATTGGCTCTCTCTCAAGAGAGCCATATTGAATTGTAATCAAAAGATTATCCCAGAATAATCAAACAGCCCCCCATGGGACCACCCACAGAGAGGAGAGAGAAACACAAGACTGGCCACATGCTTTGCTGTTCACCAAGACCTCCACTGAACAGCAGACATAGGAACAAGAAGTGAGAAGTAGGACAGAAACTTTTAGAACTCTAAATTGGCATCTCCTCCATGAAGCTCCATCTCATATTATTTGTAAGGGGTTCTTCCTATTAGCCCATATTTGTGCTCCCACAACACAATGTATGTCATTGTTTGGGTTGCTGGCTTATCACATAATGGGAAAAAGCTTTACTCTCAAATGATCCTGATAATGACAGGCCCAGTCTATATTTAGCTCTTGTCTCCCTGACAGACTTCTGACTGTCGTAACTGAGAGGGAGAGTTGTAAACAAAGCTGGCAGAGCTTAGACAAACATGTGATGGTTGCTGTGCCGCCTGAGATATGAACCATGGAGGCCAAGGACAGAGAAGTGTGGAGGGTGGAGGGATATGTGAATGACTGCACCACATGAAGTTAACAGACATCACCACAGACTCTGGTTGAGGCTTGTGGTTCTTCTAAAAGCTTTGACTGACAGAATTGTTATGTGATAGACAAGGGCAGGCTACATCAGTAGCCTGGGGATGCCAGTGAGGATTGTGTGAGGTTTTTCATCACAGACCAACCAATACGGTTGCCTGATTGAGGAGATACTTTTCAAGACAGCAAAATCACTGTTGTCAAAGGATGACTTCAGCTTACTTTCTGGGGTCAAATGGAGGAAAATATTTGTACATAAAGCACAACTTTCCTTTTTCTCTTCAATTCTGGGTGTTGGGTGGATGTGCTTGTGGTGGGTTGGTGGGTACAGGGTAGACAGACCCCACCCAGTTTCTTCAGTCCACCCTAATTAAAGGACCGCAAGTCATCCATAGAGGGTTGACAGATTCAAAGAGACCTGGGTGTCCTCTGCAGTAATTTCAAATTACTGATTTCTGTTATTAATTATACATCTTAAGTGCCTTTGAAGACTGCCCTTCATCGGGAAGACAAAATGTCTGGCTCACAAAAAAAGCCTTAAGAAAGCAAAGAAGCTTCAATTCATTGGCTCCAATGAATCAGAGCTTCCAAGAAAGTCAGCAGGCCATGTCTTATTGTATCATTATTATTTTTCTGTCTTGTTTTTAAGCAAAACACCCGCATCTGACGTCAGTGTATCATTGTCATTTCAAGAGTAGTCTTGGAAGCAGAACAGGGGTTGTGATTGAACTCTGAGAGCTGCCCTGGAGCTGTACTTTGAGGAAGAAACCACGGAACCACAGATAATGCTTTACAGTCCACTAGTCTCAACTACTGTCATCAGATTTTCACTTTGTAAGATACTTGAAAAAGATTGTCATTCCGGTTTCCTCCAGAGCAAAGGGCATTGCACTGATGTCGAACTGAAGGCAAGCTTCGAAGACTTCAGTAAATGTCATAGATCATCACCATAAAAATAAATCAATTCAATTTAAATGGCTATTTTTTTATGGTAGCATCATAACTGAAAAAAAGCCATTTTGGATGATTCAGTAGTGACTGACAAGATAAATACAGCATTCATGTAAATTTTAAATATGTCTTTGTTCATGTTTGACAAAATATGGAGAGGAGACATAAGCCTTTCAGAGGGTGCTGGTGGGATCATCTAGGCTCATCTGGGCAGGGTTTATGGCCAGAAAACAAAAGCATCATAGTGTCAGGCACACAATAAAAACGTAACCACCTCTGTTGACTGGTTGAGGACTAGGAAGGCACGAGACACAAGTTCAAACACTGCAGAGTCTCTTCCTCGTCTACTTTCCACTGGTGTAAAGACTTTTCAGGAGACAGGGGAAGGCATCTCCCTTTCATCCTTCACCACAGACAAACATAGACATATAAAAACATCCATGTTGAAAAGTGGCAATAGTCCTTTTAATTCCAGACAAACCCAATGTGAAGAACTTAATTACAGAACGGGGGCAACCCAGCCCTTTTAAAAAAAATTACACTTACAGTAAGACCTTTGAAGCAAATACATCCTTTATCCTATTTTTTCTTTTGTTCAATGTTTTGTCTCTTGTAAAGCATGCCATTGACTACTGTGGTTTAAAGTGGGTCTCCTCTCTTTTCTTCTCTGTCTCCATCTCTGTCCAGCCTTTACTCATCAAAAGTCTATAGTGGAGACAAAAATCCCAGTTAATATGTTGATTTTTTTTTTTTTTTTTTTTTTTACTTAATCAAATACCAATCCCAGATCCTGGTTTAGAAAAACAAATCAACAAGCGCTTAGAAAATTAATAATTTAAACAAGGTGGCACCAGACAAAAAAATAAGTCTGTGTTTATATATATATATGTGTGTGTGTGTGTGTGTGTAATATTGCATGACCTTTGTTGTTATATTAACTTACAATGCGATGTGAGACTCAAACAAATAAAAACTGGAGCTGAGAATAAGCCAGGTGCTTCTTTACAAACTGCTTCAAGTTGCCAACTGCAACACAAGTAATACAATCATCTAAAAACTATTTCATCTTCACTAACATGTGGGAATTAATAATAAAGGTAACGCAACTTCAAAAGTGGAGCATGGTCCCATGACATAATCCCCAGAAATGAAAAACAGATTTCCATTTTGTTTGACAAGAATGCTGTTAATTCCTTTGTGTTATACGTGGGTGTCTACAGGTTAAAGATTTTCTCTGCATTAGCTCATTAGTTCCTCCCTGTAAAGATAAAGCATTGTGGTTGGACAGATCCAAAAGGCCTGGCACCAAATCTCTACCTGGAGCCATAGTAGTAAACCAGGGGAAAGTGAAAGAGACGTGGCGAGGCTCTCATCTTCTTCTCAGGCAGGCGCAGGTGATGTTCTGCCAGGTCTAAACTGAGGTGTTGGGTTCGGCAGTAAATCAGCTTGGTCTCAGATGATCAAACGCTTGTCGTTATTTCCCGCGCTTTCATGTAATCTCATAAAAGGCCGAACGCTCTGATGGACTCAGCCTGCCTGCCAAGCTGGTTGGGCCTCCCATACTGGCACATCAACAAAACAAGGCTGAACAACAGCATGAAATGAGTATCGTCATGAATATGACCACTGAAAGTGGAAAACATTAGGGCCACTTCCTCTTCTCATTAAGCACAACACTGAGATGGATCCAGATAAAATCCATGATGTCTTTTTTTATTCTTTACACGTAATTTCATATATACATTGTATGAAATCTTTCACCAAAACATCTTTAAATC
>JANJYP010205963.1:0-13703 GCA_024605115.1 Rastrelliger brachysoma
TTAGTAATATTTATCACCTAAGTCGTGTTTATCAAACTTAACTTAAAAATATAACAACGTGTTTCTCCCTTGCTGGTTTCTAATAGTACTTTGGCAAGATGTGGATGACTTTATGATCACACAGCCCTAGTGGTAGATGGCATCTGGGCACAAGTGCGTCCTCCACATTTCCAGAGTTGTATTAAACCTCGTTTAACAAGTCACTTATTGCTTCAAATGTGGCAGGTAGATAGAAGTGACACATCTGTTTAGTCTGCTCCTACATTCTCAGCTGCTGATGCGTAATCTGGGCCATCTAAATTATCCCATTATGACTTCCATGTGCCCAAACTCGGGTGGCAGGTTGGTTAAGGTAGGTTATTGCAGTCGAAGAAAAATACAAATCGATCCCTTTGTGAAGGGGAAATTCAGTTTCACTTACTATGAAGTTGGTTGCTTGGTTGGTGCTTATAAACATATGCATACTACTCATCCAATGCTCATATAGCGTTGCTAATTTAAGTTATCTAACAGCTAACAGTAAACGAGTGACATTGTTTCACTCTCTAACTTGTGATTTCCAGTTGTTTTTATTATAATACACAGCGTTTAGACAGGTATCATTTGGTATATTTATTTAGCACAGCCCAACTTTGACGAATAATTTATGTTTTCTGTAAACCGAGCAGACGCATGCAGACTTCCACTGCTCACATGCAAGCTAACAGGTTAAGCTAACTTAACGTTACGAACTGCAACGTTGTAAGGTTGGTGAAATAAGCATGAGCAAAGCAAACTGGTGGTATTATTTTCTTACCCAAGTCCTCAAACAGCCCGTGTCCTCTTCTCATAACACAAACAACCCGGTGGAAGTACACTAAGTCCCTGTACCCGCTGAAAGATTACTCGCTGTCAGCCGGGCTAACCTTCTGTGTGCTGTAATGGCATTAAGTCAAACAAGCGGAGGGGAAGGCTCACCGGAAACATGTCAAAATAAGAGCCCAGTCGATATGAGCGATTGAAGATTTGAATAGCGTTTGATAACATTTAAATTTTTTTACTCCCACATGCTTTTTAAAATATAACCATGCTATCTCTATAAACTGATTCACGCTGGTTCATGGCTTTGATTTTACAGTCTATGACCTTCAGAGATGAGAATAAGTAAACACACAGATAATAATTTACAAATAAAATGTCTTAAATGATTGATAATCTACAGACCACCAGCATAACTAGTTACATTAGGTCTACTTCAGTTTAATTATATAATATTACAGGTCATGATTAAAAACGTAATTTAACATTGAGATGATTTAACTTCTGGTTGTGTTCAGACTAAAGTGAGCTTGACGCAGCGTCGAACTGCACATTAAGCGCAGGGGGCGGAGACACGTGACTGAAAGGTTAAAGGCAACAGCCAATCAATGAGCAAAGAATTCCCCCAGCCCATGTCATCTGCTATTCTATGTTGTGATTGCTATGTGACCTTTTAAAGAGAAAATGAAACTATTTATCTAATTCTAACGTACCTGTTTAGCTGCTTACTAGTAAGTCAGTCACAATACATGAATATGAACTATTCATTCATTAGTTTACAATGTAACAGCCAAAGTGGAGCTAGTTGAATCAATGCAAATTATCCAGCAAATTAATCCTTTCTGATCACAGAATCTGATATATTTTGAGGGATTATGTCTTACCTCCAATCTTCATAAGGGCCCATGCTTATGAAGATACCTCACATCATGAGTCAAACCACTGAAATGTCCGTGCTGCTGGGTTAATAAATAGTCATCCACTTTCAATTAATCTATACTTGGCGGTGTCAATTTATTACTTTTCTTGTGAAACATCACCACAAGTTGATATTTATGTCTTTTAACTGAAATGTTGCAACAATTCCTGAATGGCTTATCGTGAAATTTGGTACAGAAGTTCATGCCCCTTTCAAGATAAACTGTAGGATTAGATCAATTTTTCAATTTGTCCAATATGCTGGTTTATGACCAAATGCCTGCAAAACAAATCACATTCCCATCAGCCCCAGTGCTTTGTGTTTGGTGATAATTAGTAAATGTTATCTTGCTAGAACACACTAAACTAAGATGGTTAACAAATATTATACCAGCACCTTAGCGTTGTCACTGTGTGGACATGTCAGCAGGTTGATGCTAACATTTAGCTCAAAGCATCAATGTTTAATGGGGTAGCATTGCTGTAAACTCAATGTTACTCTTTGTAGAGCTGAACAGACCAAATGAAAACATTTGGAAGAAACTACATTAATACAAGGCTTGATGACAAATACAACCATCCTTTTGGTATCTACAGAATTATTAGAGTAAAGAAACTTGATACACTAACTCACAATGGAAAAGCACAGACAAATTGTCAGTGTGAAATATATGAGCACACATAAACTGCTACACTGATGTCACCTGTTCAGGCATTTCAACTCGATGAGTTAAATATGTGGTGCCATTGTGAGCTCACAGTTATTGAAAGGAGCTTATGAATGGGACAATGCCATGCCAGAGAGGAAGCGCCTCTCTCTCGCTGAGTGTGTGTATGTGACTGTAGCAACTGTATCATCAGTCAGAGCAGCGGACACTGAAACACCTCCACCAGGACCTCCAGCCTCTGGTTTGGCTTTGGGATATTTGACAACTGCTTGTCATATAGAAACTTGGAATCAGCCTCTTCTTATTCTCTTTTTCTTGCTGGATTTTTTATGGTTTTGTGCGGATTTATGATGGAGAATTAAAATGGTCAGGAAGAAAAAGCTGCTGGTGTTTGAGTAAGTATCACTCTTGTATGTATTTACTCTGTGTTGGCTGTTGGAGTGAATTCCATTCCTTTTTCACCCTTAAATACCGTACTAACTGCACGTTATCACTACAAGTGACGATTGTCTAAATTAATTTAGTATTTCTATATATCTATATTTAAATGGCATTCTCAAAATAATCCTATTTTCTTCCTATATATAGTACAAATTGAGAAGTTTTAATCATTACTTTATAATGATTTTGAAATTATTACATGATTTTCATATGATTGATTTGACATGAATATTACCCCAGCAATCCCAATCCAGTTCGGTAAATTAATAGCTGGCTTTCTCTATTCAGTGTGGTTTCAACTTCATACATTAATAATGAGATCACTCTCCTGCATAGATATAGATTTCCTCCCATGTAGGAGTAATTGAATAACTTTTGTGTATTTTAAGTTTGGATTATTTTTTAAGGCAAGTCATAAAATATTATGATTAGAAACTGTGAAAGTGATTATGAGATATACTTACATTTTCATGAGTGATTCTTTTCCATGTAAAATAACCTTCACTTCAACTATTTTTCTGTCAGCTTCCCCATTGTGTTGGTGCCATTGTGGCAGCATAGGTGACATAGGAGCTGATGTGTGTATTGTCCCTGTGTGGGCTGGTGTGTATTGTATGTGTGTGTATGTATGGGTGCCTTTTACATTGTATACCAACCTATCTAGCATTCTCTTTCTCTGGGAATTTACTTATTCTAGGCAAAAAGCCTTGTCTGCCCAAAAACATATGTACAAAATAACCTTTTTATTTCTCAAGTGTATTCACTCTGTGTAAATGTTGGGATGTTTTGCAACAAATGACTGATAAGTAATCCTATCTTTCCTTTGTTTTCTCTTTAGAATTTGTGGAAGCATGATGTGGGATGGATAAACACGAACGAAACTCTACTGTAAGTTGACGATATAGTATTACTTGTCATTAACATAAGTATGTAGGCTACTGGTGAATGTGGTTCATTGTAATCCACATCAAGCAGTGTGAATGACCCTGTTGACTTCTAGAAAATGGAAACATGCATGAATGATTGCCATTTTGACAAACTATTGACATTTACAGCTGCTGTTTTTAAGGCCTGTTAAGAGCCAATTCCATCCACTCTCATATCACATCAGACATTTCTCCAATATAGTATGAAAAAGTAGTAGTAGTAAGCTATAGTGGCAGCTTTTTTATTTATTATAAGGGTGGTGGTGAGGAGAGGGTCTAACTGAGCATGTGCGATGTGAGCATCGTCACTCTAGCAAACTAGCATGTTTCTGATTGGAGAAAGGACTTCAAATGTCTCCAGTGTCCTCTAAATAAATGCATTTTAATCAATTCAAATTATTATTTAGCTATTAGCACATTTAGAAGGCCACATTTAAAATACACAAATATAATGGCACATGCAGATCACTTCATGTATGTCTATGACTTGCTTGAAAACAATTAATCTGTGAGATTAAATACATATCTGTCGATCTCTCTTCTGTGTGTGTGTGTGTGTGTGTGTGTGTGTGTGTGTGTGTGTGTGTGTGTGTGTNTGTGTGTAGATGGCCTCTAATGACCCTGAACTTCCTGACCCCCCTGGTGACCCCCAACCAGGTGACCTCATTGAGATCTTCAGACCAGCCTATCAGCACTGGGCTCTCTACCTTGGAGATGGTTACATCATCAACTTAACTCCTGTTGGTCAGTATAGGAGCCTCTAAGAGATAAGTAAATCCTGACTAAACAAAGTTTAACAAAAAAGAGCCATCTCTGACAACATAGGTTTTGATTTTGACTGACTTGGATTAGATGATGCATTCTGTGGTTCTCTGAATTTAAAAAACTATATAAACTTAATGCACGACTATCAACTAAACTATCCCATGATGTGAAAAGTAGTTTGACCAGCTCAGCAATAAAATGACATGAAATATTTGAGAGTAAATGAGCAACCAAAGTTGAAGTTAAAGAAAGCATCCTAAGTACTTTTTAAAAAGGAAAAAAAATTAAAACCACTAAAAAACTAAGATTGTAAGTTTAATTGAAAATTAAGGAATCTTTTGATTTCATTTGCATGATTTTTCTTAAAATTATGATGTAACTGTTAAATATTTGTTATGCATTATATCTTTTATTTTAGATTATGTATCAGAAAATTGTGTTGATTTCATCACAGTGAATCTCTCTTGTTCCCTAGATGAGAGTCAGGCAGCTGCCATGTCCAGTGTGAAGTCTGTCTTTAGCCGGAAGGCAGTGGTGCGCATGCAGCTGCTGAAGGAGGTGGTGGGAAACGACTCGTACCGTGTCAACAACAAATATGACCACAATCACACACCCCTGCCTGTTTGTGAAATAATCCAGCGAGCGCAAGTCCTAATTGGCCAGGAGGTGTCGTACGACCTGCTGGGGAGTAACTGCGAACACTTTGTTACCCTTCTGCGCTACGGGGAGGGGGTGTCCGAGCAGGTCTCTCACTCTGTTTACACTCTTTTTGTCTCTTTCATGTGTCATCAGGGCAAAATACTCAACTTCACTTAACACAACGTAGCACCTGATGAATCCCAAATGTCACTAGACACCTTTAAATTAACATTTTTGCTTAAGTAGCCAATAAAATCAAACCTACCTGAAAGTAAATCTAACATATATGATGACCTATGTTATTTTCTGGATTCAAGACAGTTTTTGTGAACTCAGTCACCTTTGTCATTGTTTGTTGACCTATTGACCACTGTTGCCCTACATACTATTTTAACATAAAAATACACCAGTCTTATTGAGATTGAAAACAACATGGGATAGAATATACTAAAAAAAAAAAAACCTAAACCTGAATCCTAAATTTAGTCCAAATAACACAGAAAGTGATTCATCAAAAACACATTTTGTCTGTTTCTTCTATATGCATAGGCTGTGACAAAATGTATTTTATGTCTTCATTTATTTTTTATAAGGGGCAATGTACAATAATCACCACTGATATTCTAACCACATCAATGTAAATGTGCCGAGTTTACCTTAACAACTAATTTGCGCCAGTGGTCTCAAGGTGACTAAAAGTCAACCAAACTTCAAACATAGTAGAGCTGCAATTAAATTGATAATAATCTTTATCCCAACAATCTAAAATCATTTAAATGGCTGCAGTGTGGGTGGCCTAATATGATATCTACATGAAAAATCTATGTTTTCAATATCAAACACTGACCTTTCAGCCTCCTAATATTGCTGTGAGGACTTTACAAAGTCACAAAGTATGGAGACTGTAGTAAGGTCGAATTAACAAAGATTCCAATGTATACAGTAGTGACCAGTTTTAATGGTTAAAAGTATCAAAACACCAACTGTGTATAATCCTAGAATGTGCTTAAAAGCACAACCCTTGCGTATTAGATGTATGGTTTCTGCAATGGTTGAATATTTTTTTTTTTATATCTGTTTATGAGTTGATATGGTATACAATAAAACTGGGACATTGTCTCTGTTGTACCTTCACTGTAATCCTCAGTGAACCTCCTCTGCCCCTCTTTGTGTTCACAGGCTACACGGGCCATTGGGGCCATCAGTTTGGTAACGGCAGCAGCCAGTGCCTTCTCCGTCCTGGGACTGATCAACACTAGATCCAGAAATAGGCCTTTCTGACAGCTGTGCTCTTCACTGTAGGGTATTGCCTCCCAACATTCATGCAACTGTTATAAGAAATAAATAAGTCACATTGAAATATCAACAGTAAGAAAACCTGTTTGAAATAAACCATCAATAAAGACATATGTATCAAATGAGAGTGTTATTCTTATACATCATAACGCATGGCATCAACAATGCAATGCATTGGTCCAATAATATCTTTGTGTCTTCAAAGTCCTATATTGAAGTCAAACTAAATATACTAGATAATTAAAACTGGTTATTGTCAGAAAGTGAACGTGATGAAGCATTAAAGGGTTGCTTCACCCAAATTACAAAAAACATATTCTTTAAACTTAATCTTAAGTGATATCCTAGTCATGCAGTCAGTCAGGGTTTTATTCCTGTTTTTTGATACAAACTTCAGAGATTTTTGCTACAATATTAATGGGGCATATCCGTTTTATGCAACAGTTTTATTTACACATGTTTCTATGAAATTCAATTTTTGTCATAGTAATTTCATAAAATCTCAGAATGAGAACCAGTTTTAATAACATTACATTATTTAGTTACAATTATAAGAAACTGACTGACCAGATGTCAACAGAAAAAAAATGTAATCAAGAGCATTAAACAATAAACACAAACATGAGAGTATAACGAAGAGATAATAATTTAATGTGTGGGGGAGGACTATGTGCTTGCTTGTTGACATAATAGCAGCTATGCATGTGCAAAAAGGCAGAAGTACAGAGCTTGACAGACCTTTAACCATTTGTTTTTTTAATTTAGAATTTGTATATTTTCTTTTATTATTATATTTGTTCATTTAGTTGTTTTTTGTCTTTCATACCTTACCAGCAGTTACTGTGCTACAATCATTGCACTCTATGATTGCACGCTGTCCTTCTCTAAAACTCCTGGATAAGCTAATTGAAGGAGATATCAATGTTACTTTGAACCTGCTGATAGATAAATGGCCACGCGGTCGAGATAATAATAGGAACGCTTTTATTAAACACTCTATAGATGACTTAGTGCAGGGGTTTTCAATGTCTTCCAGGCCAAGGACCCCCAAACAGATAGAGAGATGGAGTGGGGACCTCCTACTTATATATACTGTATACATTTGTGTTTTATATTAAACTGGTCCTATAGCGCCATAAATGTACCTTGTTATTGTGTATTAAATAGGCTACTAAGATATTAAAGTAATAATAAACAGATATATAGCTTATTTATGTTTTTATACAACCACTATCTGTGGCAGGTCCAAGTTTGCTACTGTGTGTTGGATTTAGGGCTGGACAATATAGAAAAGCATATTAATTATTGAAATATGAATATTATCAAACAAATAAAAAACAAGATATTTTAAGTGTGGCCCTGGCAGATTTATTAGGGATTAAAGCTAAATAAAATCGCCTGACAGGGCAATGTGTTTGCTATTATTCTAAATATGAAAAGCAAATCAAACCACTTTTTAATTTCTCTGAGGGAGCAGCTGTCTCTCTAGCAGTGGTTTGAACTTTTAGTTCAGCAGGTGCAGCTGAGTGTGTGACAGTGGTGTTGTCCAACTCCATAATTTAAATGCAGTAATGGCCTGCATGGTTCCAAACTGGAAACATGTTAGCAAATTATTGCACATCAGTTGGATTCATGTTAATGTGTAGCCTATTAAAAGACATTTGAAATTGTAGAGTAGAGTCAAGTTCCTGGATGTGGTTATGTTCACTTGGAGTAACAAAGATAACATAAGGTTTTCCTGTAGATTCTGGTTAGTATTCAAACACAATGAGCAAGATGTGATTGTTAACATTATTTCCTGTCTTTTAAGTGATCACAAAGCTATCTACATAGAACTGTTTCACCCTGATCAAGGCAGCAAAGCAATTTTTTGGAAGTTAAACAACTGGGATGTAAAGCTGTTTCCAGTTCATTTTCCCAGGCTGTTCTGACCCTACGCTGAAAATTTGAGATGTGTTGCACTCACTTGGTCCGAAAACCAAACCCTAGCCCTGCACCTGACAGACCTATTGACAGATATGGCATGCACCTACAAATGCCCAGGGCTAGGGTTTGGTTTTCGGAGTTAAGAGACAGGAGAATTTGATTTGGACATACGGCATGAAATAATACATTAGCTGTAGGGAAACATAATACATGGGAATGTGGGAAATTTGGGCAACAGGAAACATTACAATCTTCCAACAACAGTCAGGGAATGATTGTTTTTGAGAAGAAGTAATTTAATAGGGAGGATATCATTTCTGATCAAGGAAGATGTCATTTTAATCCACACTCCATAGGTGGCGGCAATGCTGCTTTTCAGATGCTTGCCAACCGCAAGCAACCGAAGAAGAAAAAACACGCTCTCTGACGTAGGTTTTGTGCGCCGGTAGAGCCACACGTGTTGTTTTCACGCACAGTTTTTAGTGATTAAAGCTCCGTCGGCGTGTGATTTTTCTGAGTTGTGATACAGTCCAGCGTGAAGCCTCAAACAAGTCCCAAACATGGGGAAGAAACTCAAAGTTGGAAAGACCAGAAAAGACAAATTCTACCACTTAGCCAAGGAAACAGGTAACTTACGCCACAGACAGCGTTGGATTTAACATTAGCATTAGCCATTATAGCTAACTCAGGCGTGAAGAGCCGTAAACGTCGACAGCCTTATTATAATAACATAACATCTTTTTTCTCAGGTTATCGGTCTCGTTCCTCCTTCAAGCTCATCCAGCTCAATCGTAAGTTCCAGTTTCTGCAGAAAGCCAGGGCTCTGGTGGACCTGTGTGCAGCTCCTGGAGGATGGTGAGCTGCCTGTCAACACATGATCACAGAGTTTCCTACTCTTACTCAGCCTCTATAGCACACTTTAATTATTTATGTATTTAACAGCAGATTAGTATTTAACACGCGATATAGAAGTTAGTGAAGGGAGCAATGATGTTTATGAGCTGACTCTTGTGAAAAGTGGTAGACATCACCCAGACCACATGAGACCAGTTCCAATGTATATAGTCGAATATTTATTGTTTTCCTAAGTGAGTAAGATTTCACTAATTACATGTATGGCTGGCACTGAAAAAAGCAGGATCCAATCCAAGTACAGATTTGATAAATCAGGACACTGTTCATTTTACTGCCTTCCAGTATACTACCACTGGTGTGACCTCAGAAGTAGACATAAAGCAGAATTATCACCTTTCTGACAATGTCAACAATGACTGAAAATGCAAAAGTAGGATTCATGGCATCACTGTTGTGTTGGATTGCATTGCACTGCACAGATGTTCCTTAAAAGTGCTCACTGGGTGTATACACATACTTCAAAGGTTGTTTTTACCCTTGCAAACAATTTATTATTTAGGACAGACAATAAACCAGTTCTGGAGAACAGATAAAAAGTGACTAAAATATGTACGGTTTGTAGCAGAACGTGCAATATAACTGAATTACAGAATGTCATACAAAATATTCTTCTGACCAATGGGGCTTTGCATTTATAGTATTCACCTTGTGAGATACATAAGCAACCTGTACTCTGTGTTGTAGAATATGGGTAACACAATGAAGACTCATAACTCAAAATCTCCTTGCAGGCTGCAGGTGGCGTCCAAGTTTATGCCAGTTTCAAGTCTAATTATTGGTGAGTGTGTCATCATTATCGTTATAATTAGCTGATAATACATTATTCTCTGATTAGACTTCCAGATCCAGTTGTAATGGTAAATATTATTAGTTTGGAGAACCTGCACCAATTTTCACTTGCAGTCTTATTTTGATGACTTTTGAGATACTGTGAGTGATACTGTGAGAGCCTTTTATAAAATGCGTCCTTTTGTCAGGTGTTGATCTGGTGCCTATCAAGCCCATTCCCAATGTGGTGACACTGCAAGAAGACATCACCACTGAGAAATGCAGACAGGTGAGCCCTGGCTGCACAGCTGCAAACACTTGATTAACATTACACTCTTTTACACATGAACTCAAGCTCGGGTATCAAACGCAAATCAAGAAGATTTTTTTTTTTTACACAAATGACACTACCTACCCCCTAGTATGATTTTTGGACTTTAAATAGAAGAGTGTATGTGTGAATAAAGGCCAGTTGATATCTGTGCAGTGAGGGTTGTGTGATGGTGACATAAGTTAAATATGCCTTCAGCTGAATTGAATGGCGTCATTATTTAATTCCAGAGGATTTATTTATTTATCGTTGTACCATTAATAACCCCTGAGTTGTGTATTTGGTTAAAATACGCATACGCCTGCAGCAGCTCCTCACATCTTTATCTCGTTACCTCTGAGTTGTCTTAAACGCAGCATGAAGATGAATCATTCATCATTTCATAAAGTTGTCTAGTTTAAGGTATGACTATGAACAAACTTAGGCTGTAGTTTGATTCATGGAATTTTAATCTTAAAAGTGAGTTTTCACATGTTCATGATGGCCTCCCTGACGAGTTGCGCACTTGCAGTGACTTCTCATATGTTCTCCGACTAGTTTGTATGTTGAGTTCTGTTGTTTCGTCGATGCTTTGGATCCGACATAAGATATGTATCATTGATAAAAGAACAATCGAAACAGCTACATCCAGTCCTTGTCCAACCCACCCATCAACTACCCAGCTTCAGCCCGGGTATAGTATGAGCACTCTTCCTCGAGCTGAGCTCAAGTTTATAGGCTCGTGTGATATCAGTGAGTAAAAGTCTGATTAATGTTAGCGTATTCTGAAAGCAGTTACTGATTGACTACTTCGATAACTCTGGAAAAAGTATAACTGCAGAAACTGCAGAGTTTGTTATGGCATCTATAATCTGTACTGTTTACCAAGAAACTTTTCACTTTTGTGAAATCACAAATTACTGGACCATTTTTAACATGGTATAATTAAATGACATTTTGTTCCATGTGCAGGCGCTTCGAAAGGAACTGCAGACATGGAAGGTCGATGTGGTGTTGAATGATGGAGCCCCGAACGTGGGAGCCAACTGGCAGCATGACGCCTTCTCACAAGGTAGGTGCTTAACTAAAGTGAAGCAACATGAGACTAGTTGGACTTTTCCTGTACACAGATCAGTCAGTGGTTAACACCCTTGGGGTTTATAGATAAACCTCTCAGCCAATGCAGAATAAAAGACACAAATTGTATGTTATTGTGTTTCTACATCAAAGAAAACTATTAATTGTAAATCTGAAAGTAATTACATTGGGAAAAAAAAAGATTAAATCACATCACAGTAGAACATTTGCATCTGGATTTCAATGGAAATTACATTTTAATACCATTTTTATTTGTTCACGCTTGTCATGACAATTTGAAGCAAATACCTAAAATTCTACCCTCCCTACTCTTTTCACCCTCAGCTCATCTGACCCTCATGGCATTGAAGTTGGCCTGTGACTTTCTCACTAAAGGTGGCACTTTTGTCACCAAAGTCTTCCGCTCCAAAGACTACCAGCCTCTGCTCTGGATCTTCCAGCAGTTCTTCAAGAAGGTGCAGGCGACCAAGCCACAGGCGTCTAGGAATGAGTCTGCTGAGATCTTTGTCGTTTGTCAGGGTCAGTGGCAGCAGCAGACTATACTTTGATAAGGAGATTAACTTAGCATACTGCCTTTTTAAGATGTATTTTCACAACTTTGTAAAGGAGATTACTTAAAGAGTAAGGTTCTAGACCTGCTCTTTGTGTAAAGTGCCTTGAGATGACGTAAAGATTGATTGATTGACATCTAAACCAAATTTTCTTGTTTTGTCTTTACTAGGATTTGTTGCCCCTGATAAAATTGATGGAAAATTCTTTGACCCCAAACATGCATTCAAAGAGGTGGAGGTTCAGGCCAAAACTGTGAAGGAGCTTATTCCTGACAAGAAGCCAAAGGTATGCTTGGGTCAATGCAGTAAAAGCAGAATGGAGGGGTGGGGGCGGGCGTTATTTTTCTGGCTCCTCTTGTTTGTTTTAAATTTAGTTGCAGTATTTAAGTTGCATAAATTATTTTATGCAATTCCTTAAATGCATCTATACAAACCATTCACTGTAGTGCAGTTATGGTGACATTTTTTTGCTGATGAATATTCTAATTTGCAGTAAACATATCTCCAAAACTATAACAATGACTGATTGTTTTCTGTTCCAGGCAGAGGGATACGCAGATGGTGATCTGACACTCTACCACAGTTTCACAGTGACATCTTTTCTCAAAGCTGAAAATCCTATTGACTTTCTTGGCAAAGCTAGTGAGGTGAGATTTCTGTGACTTATATTTTGTTGATATTCTGTATTTTCTTTTGTGAACTCCAATTTAAAAAAAAAAAAAAACAAAAAGCAAAAAAAATACCCTCAAACCAACAACCTCAAAGCTTCAACCACCAGGTTGTGCTCTTGAGTAAAGTGAACAAGGTTGGAAGTAATGGAGGAGCAACTTCCTCTGTTGTTGTTGCTGTAGTTAGCACAAAGCTCGTGACTTTCAGCAGTAGAGAAAATATTACGGTGGAATGTAAACAACGTGCTTTGTTGTGGTTGTATAGTGCAAATTATACTACAACCCAGTGTTGGTGCACTGTAGTTTATGGGAAGTTTCATAGGGGATTATTGTCATTGCAAAATGTGCCATTGTCACCCCGTAACAAATGTTTAACTGTTCTGTTGGTGCACCCCTGCTTGGCCTTTGATCACATCTTAATTAAAGCATTAATTTTTATATTTATATATGTATTGTGTCTGAAATTTGGCTTGCAGCAAACCTATGTGTCCAGTAATTTTTTGTGCAGATTGTCAACAAAAACTATCCTATTTTGTGTACTGAGTTATCAAAAGAGCTATTGTTGATGGCAAAAACTCATTTTTACCTTTTTACTTTTGTACTTAAGTACATTTCAGAGCCTGTACTTACTTTTACATAAGTAAAGGAGTTGAATCAGTGATTCTACTTTTACCAAAGGCTTTTTTCACACAAGTATCTGTACTTCTACATAAGTACAAAATGTGAGTACTTTTGCTGTAATTTTTGTGATTGGATGTGTGAAATGAAAAATGAGTTTCGTTAGATTAGTAACTTA
The DNA here is from genome assembly GCA_024605115.1 of Rastrelliger brachysoma. Lineage (NCBI taxonomy): Eukaryota > Metazoa > Chordata > Actinopteri > Scombriformes > Scombridae > Rastrelliger > Rastrelliger brachysoma. The sequence goes on from JANJYP010205963.1 coordinate 13,484, forward strand.
ATGAGGGCCCAACATGCTGGAGGATGAGGAGGGTTGGATGGAAAATGGTTTTAGCCTCGGTTTTATAACCTTTACACAGATTGTTTAGTAAGATAAAAAAATGATTTTACAGTCCGTAAAGCTGACTTTCCTCCATGAGCATGATATTAACTGTATTTCTGTTCTCACTGTGATATGCCGCCACTCTATTATTCATTTTTAGATTACCTTTGACAGTCCT
>JANJYP010206023.1:0-25615 GCA_024605115.1 Rastrelliger brachysoma
TCTAGTTTATGTTGTTGAAGGTAGTTTGTAGATGTGGTGTATGCTCTGTGTGTGTCTGATTTACTTTGTTGTCTATTTCAGATTTGATGTGTAGAATTTAAAAGACATTTAATGCACCTGCTGGTAATGAAATGATTGATACTCATATTGGGGGCAAGTTGAAACATTGACTCATGAAGCTCATTGCACAATAAAGAGGCCAAGGCCAAAACTTTTTAATCCTTTAACATGAAAATGAAAGGAGAGAATTAAAGGGATATTCTGTTTGTCTGAGTGATTTGTTCTTTCCAGGCCTACTTGTCAAAGGTCTGTGGCCTTCTGGTCAACTGAATGCTCTTGATTCATAGGTCAGTGTTACATGACTACTTACACTGCTTCACTTGGCCAATGCAGCTACAGCACAACCTGTAACTCCCATGACCACAAGCCACACTTACATAACAGACATCAAATGAAGGGAAAATGTCTGCTGTGACAGACCTGAAGGTGGACTGACGTACTTTAAAACTCTTCCATCTGTTTTGTGTTATTTCTTTGAAATGCTCAAGGAAAATCACTGAGCCATAGTAGATAAGCATATAAGCCGATACTGAAAAAATGCTCAAGATCATTACATAAACATAAAACCTCAGTGAGCACTTTCCAACCTCCGAAAACAGTACGGGTTTTCCTAAAAAGTGGACCTGCCCACTAGCACTATTTAACTTACCTCCAGCTATACTTTCTACCAGAAGGCAGCTTCCACAAGTAATAACAAATGAAGGAAAATGAATACCCTACAGCTGGCAAGCCTCATGCCTTATGCATTTCACTTTGTGGGCCTAAACTGTCTATTTGTGTAAGTTAATAAATAACATCTCCTTTTCCAGCTAATGTTTTAAGTAAATTACAAACTGAATTTATATCCCATATTTCCCCTTGAATGTGATGCAACTGTTGGCCAAGTTTTCTGCAGTATGTGGTCAATCCGTCAGCAGTCATTTGGTCCAATAAAGACTGTTTTTTTCTCTCCCTCTCCCTTCGACTCAAACCACAATCCCTCTCGGAGTCAGTTGTCTGCTTGGGTAATGGAAAAGGAGCATTTCTTGCTAATTCTCACTAATTCCTTTTCCATCCATAGTGGGGCATAAGGCAATGGTTTCAGTTCTGAGTGGCTTTCTCCTATGCCATCATATCATAGCCTCTTCATGAACATCGCCCAGTTTATTTTGATTTAACTTAGGATTCTCCCAGATGGAGACTGTAATTCACTATGGCACATAAAATAGGTTATACAAGATGGGAAATACATTTGTCTTGGCCTGTGCAAACAAACTGAGCCACTTCCACTCAAACGCGAATAGAAGAAACAAAATGGAAAGAAAGTAAGGAAAAATGAATCATAATAAACAAACTATATAAACTAACCAAAGGAGGAGGAAAGATGGTGGATTAAAGACTAAGAGTCTACAGCCATGCTAATAGCTCTGTGAGGCTATACTTACTGTAGTGGTTTTTAGCTAAATGCTAACATCGGTATACTAACATGGTCATCATAACAATGCAAACATGATGATGTTTAGCAGTATAAAGGGGACATGCTTTTTCTGATTTTCCAGTATATATTGTTTTAATGTCAGATGTCTATGATGAACATGGTAAAAGTATCAAACTTGCAGTTGAGATACAGTTTGTAGAAATGCTCTGTGCAAGTTGAAAGCCCAGGTTTTAACTTTGTCAGAATGTTTTATTTTCAATGCTTTTTTGCTGATGAGCTGATGTAACCTTTGTTGTGAAGGTTGCTGATTAGGTTTTTCCATGTGTTATCTCACATTTCCAATTGGATTTTGACTAAAACATTTATTTGACATTTTAAGTAAAGAAGAAGAAAAGTAGAGAAATCCTCTTGGTTTGTTTGATGGCTTGTTGACATATCCACCAGATCTGGGGCCAGCTTCTAAGAGCTGGCCAAACAGAACAGGCTGGGCTCCTAAGAAGGTGGGTCTTAAAGAGACAGGAGCTTAAATGATGCTCAATGATATTTTAAAAATAAACAAAAAATGAAAAAACAAAACTAATGGAAAAAATAATATAAAAATAACCCAGCAGTAAAATTAGATTAATCTGAATAAGAATATAGACCTGTAAATGTAATGTCACCTTTAACATTCTTATTTTAGCACGTTAGCATTTGCTAATTATTACAAAAACCAATGTACAGCTGAAGCTGATGGAATTTGCATTCATTTTGTAGGTATGTGGACAATTAAAAAGTGTTGTCCTGACAATGGTGCTAAATGAAAAGTCAGAGAATCATTAAAGTTATTACAGTTCACCCTGAGAGACTATGAATTGTTGATCCGTCAACATTTTCCATTTTTACCTCATGGTGGAACTGGAATCCACAGGGAGCGCCAAAGTCATTAGGACACCCCATCTGGGAACCATTAATGTCTGTACAAAACTTTATGGCAACTTTCATGAAACTTTATTTCAACTTGGACTGAGGTGATTCACCTCACGACTTCCCTAGGATCACACTGCTAGCATGGCTAAAAAGCAGTATCGAATTTTCCACAACAAATTTGGCGGTAAAAAAAAGGCAACCACTAACAGTTGTTATTTGACCGTCATACAGTGACCTTATGTATAACGAATGGATATTATGCTTTCCTGGCATGATGGTGTTGCCCCAGAGGAGGATACCGGTAACAGGCTGAAAGAGGATCCATGAGGAATGAAAGGTATGCGCTGTGAAAGTTAACCCCATGGATGGCACCAAGCCCTATGCTTTCCCCCCTGTTTACTTGATTATAGAGACCCCATAACATCAGATACAGTTGCACATTCTGTGCAAAGCACTGCACAGTCACTGAAGTTATCTGAGATGATTATGGATGGTATACGGTAAGGTTACTCCAGTACTTTCTAGACTTCATACTAGATGCTCCATATTTTGACATGTTGTCACCGAGGTCCCAGAAGTTGCTGTCTTTCCCAACACAGCTACACCTCTGGATTCCTATTCGCTGATGCCTGAAGGAGTGGGTGTGGTTCTTCATGTCTAGCCTCCTACTTGTCAGTCTCGTTGGACAGGACAGTCAGTAGGAAGGCATGTTCTCAAGCCCCTCCCTGCTCTCTTTTACACACACACAAGCAAACCCAGCTTCTGTTATGGCAGGGGCTGCACATTGGCATTTATCAAACAGCCACGGCATGCCACTCTCCCTGACAGCACCTCCCTGCCCTCTCAGGAGACAGACAGAGAGGCTGAACTGAGCTGAAAGCAGACTATAGTGGACTGTCTGACAAACACGCCCTCGCATCAGCAAGACAAAGTAGAGGGAACTGCTGAACACATGTGACAAGGTAAGCTCTGATTTAATATTCATCTCATATCTTTCTGCCAGTGGAGGACTGTTGAATTGGACTGTTAATCAAAGCCAAGATGCTGAATGTTGACCTTGAATGTCTTCGATCTGGGAGACTGACTGATCTAAATTCAGGGTCAGAAAAGCTTTTGACTCTAACGTGATTTAACAAATTGTGTGGAGTGGACCTATGGGCCTGTATTGAATACTAATTCGTTTTTTAAGAGAATAGCTTGGTCTTTTAAGATTAAATATTGACTAATATTTACATTTTATTACACCTATATTTACACATATTGTACAGAAGTGCACTTGAGCAACACACATGTCCACGTAAAGACACAGGCAGATAGCATACTTTCTATTTTAACCTTTCCATGTTAACATACCACGGTGTCCTTCCTTGCGTGAAGTCCCTGGCAGCTGTTTCATCCTATGAGCTTTGGCTCCACATACCACACAATGAGGTTTAGATGCCACAATGCAAATCTGACTCTGTTGCTGCTGGAGTAGGACCAGGACAACTCCAGTGGTTCAAAATCCCAAACAAAAACATACAGACTGAAAAAAGACTACAAATTCTGAGTGTTTCTAGGAAGCAATATTGCAGACATTGAGTGAAAAATGTGAGCTTGAAGGAGAAAAAAGAGGAGACAGGGAGCAGAAGGGAAAGCTTGAGTCCAAGCAGTTGGCTTTGGTTTCTAAATCAACTCTGAACAGAAGACAAGGTTTAGAGTTATGCACTGGAAAACCACTGTCTGTACAGCCAAAAAGCAGAGGAGAGGAATGATTTTTCTGGGAACAGAACATAGGCAGAGAAACATGTAGAATTACATACTGTATAGACTGATGGACAGTGAAAAAGAAAAACTCACAAATGCATGGTGAAAGCATTGTTACACTGTTTCAAAGCTTTCTGAAATTCTCTCAAATTCAGGATTACATTAATTATCCCAACCTTAAAAAGGTGTCAAAAAGTCGTCAGTTGATAGCATCTTTATTTTTCTCAACAACAGGATCAAAGTGACACCATTAACATATGTGTTTATCAGGTAAAAAGTTCATTGTGTTCAGCATCTTGTGTGTATTAGCATGCTAATATATGGTAATTAGCACAAAATGAAATGCACACTTGAGACTGAAAGGAATATCATTAGACTTGTAGGTTTGGTCATAAAACAAAACATATTCAACAATATTAAACTGAAGCACTAGATGAAGTTACAGGGCACTCAAAACTAATTCATCCTCAAGATAGATGATTGCATCAAATTTTCAACTCAGTAACTGAGAAATTTCATTCAAAACAAGTGTCAACCTCACACTGGCACTAGAGGAAGAGGATTATGGAAGTTATTGTGATTCTTCTTTTGGGGACCATAAATGTCTACACAAAATGTTATGGCAATTCATCAAACATGTCATGGCAATTCATCAAACAGTTGTTGAGATATTTCTGTCTGCACAAAAGTAGTTTACTGACCATCAATCAACCATAGCCCCAATTATTCCATATGGACCATATGGCTGCAGGTTTACATTCAAACCAAGCGGGAGCATATCAGGCTTGATTCATTTAATCAACTGATCTCATTTCATTGGTTGAATCATGTGTGCTCTTGATTGGTTGGAACAAAAACCTACAGGCACCCAGCCCTTTATTGAATAGTTTGGATGTGCCTGCTCTCGAACCACTGCTAGCATGGATAAAAATGAGCAGTGCCACCATCTTTGCTGTCAACATCAGTGTCTAAAACACATTTTAAATAACTTCACCCTTGAATTTTAAATCTAAAATTATGCCTTTGTCCTCAAGTGAGTGTCAGAACTTGTCATTGCTTCAGAAGGATAGACCCTTTTGCATTGAGTTCAAATTTAATTTGTGGTTTTGGTAAAGAATGCTGTGGAGGGAGATGTTGTGATTATGAGGTTTTGTGCCGATGCAAGGAGAGCGTAAAAGGCCTGTGTATTAAGGGACGCACTCACTCAGAGGACTAGAGCAGCTGTTGTGGGAACAGAGGTGAAAAGAACTCAAATAAAGGAAAATGGCCACCCAAAGAAACTGTGGCATTCCTGTGAACTAAAATATGACAAGAGATTTAGCTGGATACAAAGGACGCATTGATTTTAAAAACCCCAGAAAATATTAAACTCACTCTGATGCTTGACTTTGGATTGAGTTCAGTGTGTGCAGAGACAGCATTACTGTAGTGCTGTGCAGTGCTGTTTGGCTGGGGCCTGTTTGGGGTAAAGCGAATATTTTACGTTTCATTTCTTGGGTTTCCTGTGAGGTGGGCTGACTGCTCCAAGCATAGACAATTAAAACATGTGCCACAGAACTGTGGAGAGAGTTAGGCAATGACTACTGGGAATTGCCTAACCCTAACTCGGCTATATTGTTTCCTCTGTGGTAATCTGGTCAAGAAGAAGTCAATGTCTATATTTAGGTATAGGAAATACACGCCATGAGGGATACAACAGTTGAATCTCATTTGTTTGTCTGAAAACAGGAAATAAATCTACTATATACTGTAACATCAATAGACAACAACAGACATATTTCTATGTCTGAATGATATATTGTATAATAGAAAAAATGAGGAATATGCAATATTTAGCTTTCTTACTGGGAGTGAGATATGGCTATTTATATCACTTTTGTATGCTTGTTAAATAAACATACAAAGTTATAGCCAGAAGCCAGTTAGCTTAGCATAGCTTAGCTTAGCATAAACACTGAAAACGGGAAAACAGCTAGCCTGCTTTTTCCCCAAAGGTTAAAAAAAATCAACCAACAAATTTGCCAACCAAAACCTCACTATGTTGTACCATGTGTATTTAATTTGTACAAAACCAAAGAATGAATACAAGACAGGGCTATGTTAGTTGTTTTCCTCTATTATTATTCTTTATGCTAAGCTAACTCTTTCCTGCTGTAGCTTCATGATTAATGGACATATATGAGGTATTTTGACAAAAAAGCAAATCAATGTGTTTCTCAAAATGTCAATTTATTGTTTATTTACAGCTGTTACATATTTTTCTTTTCACATTTTTTTTAGAATAATCATTATATTTTTCACTGCCTGTGGACTGTCTAAATGTCGTTTGCAATCACACAGCTATAAGAAATCTGAATCTGAAACTCAGCCAGTGGCATGCATTGTGAACTTGATGAAACACTAAAACCAACAGAGACAACAGTAAGACTGATTGAAATGTCTGTGGTAACAGGTGCTCTAATGCACACTGCTGACTGACAGAGTCAACAGTGAAAACAGCCTCCGCTTGTAGTCAACAATAGGCTCTCTTTTTAACCTGAATCCCTTACTAGCTCTGTATATATTCCATACAGGACTATATATATTTTCTTGTGTCTCTTCTGGTTATTCTTTCTACCTGGAGGACATTCAAAGAAAGTATCTTCTAGCTTGTAAAATGAAGACATATGTCTGCGTCTCTTCTCTTAACATGTACTTTAGCTTTACACCCACATGTATGGGCTAAACTTAGACTTGTCAGATTGCATGCTGAAAGATTCCTCACAACTTTATAAAACCTCACTGGCATAACAACATGTATAGTGTATCAGTTTCAATGTATAACACATTATCAGATTTCTGTATGGGCAACAGAACAATTCTACTATGATAGATGCTTGAAAGATGCTTTCACCAGACATAGGAAAACAATATTCAAGAAAAAATATACAAGAAAAAATATCCCGAGTAAGAATGTAGCTTTTGTTTTATTTAATTAGGCTGCTTGTCTTCAGACAATATATGCTTGTCTGATTGTAAATGAAAAGAATAATTTCAAATGATACATACCATACCATATAAGTGCAGTGTGTGTGCATATGCAACATCCTCCAACATGTAAAATTTAAATAGTGTGAAGTTTAAATTTTAAGGTTGTGAAAATGTGCACATCCCTGTCTGTAATTTGCAGATTTATACTTTAATGCTAGCCATCAGAGAGTGTGTGAATGGTGGAGGTCAAAATTCCCAGCAGGGCCATTTGGTGGTGTTTGTCTGTTTACTGCATAGCTGACATTGTTTGGGGCTGCGGCTCGGTGGCTGCGGTGCCTCAAGAGGACAGCAAGCTGCCACGGGGGTTGGTGGTCAGGAGAGGGGAGGAAAAACATAGGAGGAAGTGAGGAAGGAAGAGAAAGCAGGAGTGGGGGAGGGAGAGAAATAACTATGGGGTACAGGCTACAGTACGTAGAACAAAGACTAAAGTTAAGATGTAAGAAAAAAGAAGCAGCAGATCAAAAGGTCAGAAGCACCATGCACTGTAAATAAATCAAAAACATAGTCATAGAAAATATAGAAGTCAGTAGAAGTCAAATGTGAGAGTTTATTAAAAGTAGACCAGTGATCTGAGACAAAAGCGTATACCAATGTAGGAGGCATGGAGCAAGAACTGGGGAAAGTAGTGAGTCAGACAATGGTTGTCTGTATTTATGTCTGTAGGAGTATATTTTTTTCTGCTGGCCATAGCTACTGGGCTAAACAGCCTGAAGTTATTTTCAGCTCTCGTCCTGGATGGCAGGGCTGTAATCAAGTGAACATCAGGCCTGCCACTGTTGGATAACAGCAGCTTCATGCGTGGAAGAAATGAAGCAGTGAGAGTGTGAGAAAAAACAAAAGTCTTTGAGAGAAGAGGAGAATGAGAGGGGAGAGGAGAAGAGAAAGAAAACACTTCAGTGTAACTTGATGTTTATGTTTTGTGCTTTGTGCTACATGTGGGAGAATGAATATGAGGAAGATTGTTAATAAAGTACAAAAATGCACTGTTGCTGTTTAGAATTATCTTCCATCTGGTCATAAAATTAAAACCGCACCTCAAATCAAAAATACCACAGCTGAAGTGGCTGTCACTACCAAAATTAATCTGCATTGACCCCAGAAATCATGAACATATTCATTATTTTATTATATAACCGCACAATAACCACTTTTTCCTCTTGTAAAATGCTACCATGTGTTTTATATGTGTTGTTGAATAAATTCATTGCTATATTTAATTTCATTTTGCTTGTTTTGTTAGATACAAGACAACCAAGCAGATAATGTGACAACAAATTGGATCATTAAAAACAGCAAAATAATGGAAGGACAAAATGGTAAGAAAGTCCCACACATGAAATAAAATTATACTCATTTTTATGTTATGTCAGATTTTCATGTCCTATAGATTTTAAACTGCTGTTTTTATGTTTACAGGAAATATCTCGCCTCATAAAGCAACAGAGAATGGAATTAAAGGGAAGCCCCCGTATTCAGTGGAAACTCCTTATGGTTTTCAACTTGATCTGGACTTCCTGAAATATGTAGATGACATTGAAAAAGGCAACACAATAAAAAGAGTCCCCATCCAGCGCAGAAACAAGGGCCCGCGGGCCAGCACTCTTCCCAGGCACCTTAACCCCTCTGGGTTTGGTTACCGCCCGAGCGCTTGGGGATCTACTGGAGCTCTTGCCCCAAGGTCTCGACTGTCAGACGGCCATCATCATGGCTACTCCTCCTGGGCATATGATAGCAGGTCATCGCTTTCTCCAACAGGTCTAAAATCTCTGGCAGAAATGGAGGCCAGAATTAGGGAGTTTGATGAGCAACCCTTGGGTGAGCATATCCGACCTAACCTTCTACGTGCCTCCAGTCTGCCTCTCACAGTATTACTGAGACAGGGATCAGAGTCCACAGATGAACCTGGCAGTCTCCGAAGTTCAAGGGATCACCTTGGTGGAGGAAACACCTCCTGTGAAGATGTCTTCCACTCCTCAAATAGCCCTCGTACCCAAGACTGCTCAGGGCTGTTGAGGCGCCTGACAGAGGCACTGGAACGTGTGGGTGAGCTAGAGATGGAGGTGCGGGTCATCCCAGAACTCCGGGCTCACATCTGCATACTGCAGGAGGAAAGAGAAAGGCTCCGTCTGGGCCTGAATCCACATATCCAAACTCCATCCATGAATGGGACAACAGACCCTTGCACTTCCTCCCACTACAGCACTGTGGACATCAAAAAACCTCAACAAGAAAGTCATATCATGTTTCCTAGGGATCACAGTCAAAACAACTCTAATCCTACACATGAGTGGAGGACTAGTACAGATTTGGATGAACTGCTGACCGTGACGTCCCTACAGGCCAAGGTAGCTGTGCTGGAGCAAAAGCTTCATGAGACTGGGCTGGAACTCCAGAGGGTCTCAGGGCTGCTGAAGGAGCAGCAGGACGAAAGCAGAAAGAAAGATGAAAACATTGACCACCTTACTAGGAATCCTGGGGTGTGGGTTCGTGCAGAAAAGGTAGTGGTAGACCATGATGGAGATGAGGTGGTGGTGAGATCAAGAAGTCCTGATGCATTTATCATCACAAGAGGTGTTACCGCAAATGGACAAAGAAATCAGCATCAGGACTGCGTTGTCTCTTCCAAGGAAAGGAGACTGCCATTATCTGTGGAACCTGCTGGAGGTACAGGCACAGCAATGGTCATCCACCACATAAAGAAGATCAAGAGGCTCCTAGATCAACAGTGGGAATGTTTGTGTGCAGACAGCACATCAACCGAGGAGCGTAGACCACTGCAGCACCCAGACCCGAAAGTCAACTCCCTGCAGCAGGAGATGATGGGACTTGTCGACATCCTTACCTCCTACTACACTCAGCGCAGGCATAGTGATGGAGAGAAGATTCAAGATGAAGGTATTGTAGTCCACAGACCTACTATCGCACTGCAAAAAGAAAAATGTTGGTCACCTTTGGTCAGGGGTACCTCTGAGTCAACCAAAAGTTAATAAAGTAGTATACGCTGTAAGACTTATATCTCAGATATATGACAGGCTTATTAGAGTCAATCTTCGCACATTTCAGCCTTCCTTAGCCTGAAGAATGAGAGTGAATCATGCTGTTAAATGAAAGCCTTTATAGCCTCCAACTAATTCAACGATTTATGATTTTGTTATGAAGTCTTGAGCAATTGTCACTAATTTGTAAGAAAAGTCATTCTTAAGGTTGTAAAAGGAGGGTGAGTCACTTATTGTACACTTTGATATCATAGTTTGAAACTTTCAAATCTAGTTCTCACTTGTGTGAGCTTAAGTAAGAAATAGTCACAGGAGACAAAGTGAATGAGGAACAGTGTTGCTGTTGCCTTGTAAGGTTATTTAAATTTCAGTGAGAGATATCCCGCCAAGGCAGCATTTATGATTCTGTTTGGATCACTGAACAGAAATTACTCCCATGCCTACAGTACAAACATCTATGGCAACTCAACAGCTGAATCAACACAGGAGTAAGGGCAAGTTCATGTGTGGACTTTGGCAGTTGTCAGAAAGCCACAATCTCATTTAAATTTCAATTATGAAATGCTGTATGTCTTCAAAGAGTTGGTGAATGTGTTTAAAATTGTATCCACACATTTTGTATTACAGTACAGAAGTCTTGCCAATGTAAAGAGATTTCGTTTTGCTCTAATTTTAAAGCCAATACTGATTTTTTTTTATTATTCAGTAGTGGCTTCATTATGATGCACAAATTCAAATTCACCAGTTAGACATAAACATGGCTGTTTTTGCAATTTTTTTTGCACTGGATTTTTTTTTTTTTTTTAGTTATACTTTAATTCAATCTTTTTTTTTTTATCAGTATAAGCAAATTAGGCTAAATATGTTCAGGGTATCAAATTACAAAAGTAAGAAATCTAAGCATTTCTTAGAGTTGGCTAATAGAGCATTACATGATGGCTTTAAGAAATGGCAGCACATTAAACAGAAAATGAACCATAATGAATATGTATTTCAAGAGGAGCATATAATGCTGTTCAGCTGTGTTTTCATATATTTCACATCCTGTGTGTTTATTCTGTCTTTAGCCCATAACACCATCTTGAAGACAGGCGGACGAGCCTGGATGTCAGAAAGCCTACATTCTGGAGGTGTTAATGAAAGGTTAGTAAATAACTCTCAGACTCTTGAAACCTTCAAAGTCATGATTATTGGTTAAATTATTGTTTATAGCCATAGCCAACTAACATCTTTAAGCTGTTGTTCATATCGTAATGACTGAGAAAAATATCATCATTTAAGAATGAAAAATGAATATTACTCCTTTTAAAGTTGTCAATTAGGGAACGTGTTGACTCCCATGACTCAGGAAATGCTTCAGGGGATCAGGGGATTTTTTGGTTTAGCAATATTTCAATATACATATATAAAGTCCTTTGTGAGTCCACAAAGTCACACCACTCCTGAAAATTAAGCAATGGCAAGATTTGAAGCTTTAAAATTATTGGCCTAAGTAACTATTGATTGAATTATCTTGGATACCACAATGAATTGAATTATCCATCAAATAATTCCTGTTCCTAAATGAGCCAACTTATGGATAATGCCAACTAGTTTCATGTCAATTGTGTGAACTGTTTTGGAATTTAATTAGAGATCCCACTTTCAGACATTTATACTGACCACTTCTTAATTAGGCAAAGATTGAACATGATCACATCATCTTCATAAAACAGATTCACAGTCATTTAAATATATTTAGATAGCAGATTCTTTCAATTTTCAAATCATCCTGCTTTTCTTTCTTTAATTATTTTAAAGATGCAAAACAACCACAAGTGGAAATCTCCTTGGGCAGGACTCTGTGAAGCGGAGCGTTCATGGCGATTGGGAGCAGGAAGAGGGCAGCATCAGCCCCTGGGAGATGGCTGCTGCCCAGGTGGATGCAGACCCAGGGAAGAGAGGGATGGAGGGGGGGAAGCAAACAAGCCCAAACAGACAGATGATATCAGGAGGAACAGGATCAGGGTGGACAGATGGAGGCATAGCGTCTGTGCAAGCTCCAGAGAAAATGGCCAAGGCAAAACAGCAGCCTCTAGCAGAACAGATGGAGGGCATCTCTGGCTCTGAAACAACAACCAGGGGCAGGTGAGAGGACCAAAACAGAAGACTTGTCAGTGTTTGTTTGGAAAAGCTAATTATTATATTTACACCTCAAGGAATATGTTTTTATTTTATCGTTTTCAATGGTATGATGTCTAACATGCACTTTCTTCTAGGGAGACAGTAAGTGCAGAATTTATGACTGCATGTCAGTTCCTCAATGATCACATGGACAACATGGACAACCCCAGTGATGACATGGTGCGTAGTCATTATTCTCTGACACACAGTTTAAATCAAATCAAGTGTAAAGAATTTTAACTTCAATGAAGCCACCTATGTTAACAAAATGTATACCTCTAGTTAAAATGAAACACTGATTTGCCTAAATCCATTTCAGAAAGCTTAATTCAGTATTGTTATTATTCCTGTGTCCGTCTATGTTCCAGAGGAAGGCCCTTGTTGTGCTGTTTCAGAACTGGTTTGGTGCCACAGCAGAGGAGGGTTCAGTGGCTGACAGGGTGGCCATGTACCTGAGAGAAGTGAAGAAGGCAACACCTGCACTGATGGCTTTCATGATCAACCTGGCTGATGACAATGGCAACACAGTCCTGCATTACAGCGTGTCTCACTGCAACTACAGTATCGTCAGCCTGATACTGGACACAGGTACTCATCAGAACAGAAATGAACTGGATTTGAACTGAATTTGCTTCATGCACTCGGTCGCTTACAAATTATTGGTGTTGTAAATCTCTGCACCACAGGCGTGAGTGACGTTAACCTTCAGAACAACGCTGGCTACACAGCAGTGATGTTAGCGTCACTGACAGCCCCAGATGGTCCTGGTGGCATGGAGGTGGTGCGCAGACTCATGGAGCAGGGCAGCATTAACATTTGCTCCAGTCAGGTACAATGACTAATGTTCACTATGTAACATGAACAATTAAAAGGGTGAAGGGTAAATGGGGAAGGGGCTTTTGGCACCCATCACCATGTGCATATTGTTTACCAGATGTTACGTAGTTAATTTCACTGATGTTACACATAAACATTCTATGTACTTGTTAACCGAAAATGTTAATGCCCTACAATATGTTACTCTGAAAGGACTTTTTTTAATGAGGGGGGGGTGCTTCTTAATAATCTGTTTTATTGGGTTTTGGATAGTGTCTGTCTTCAATTTCTATATTTTAAAAAATGTGTCTCTCGTGAGTCTCCAGATTGTATTCAAGTCGATAATGAATTTGTAAGATATTAAACCTAAAAAACCGATTTATTGAACTAAGATGAACAGCACCTACTGTAAATAAAGGGCATATTTGGAGTGAAAGAACAGTATATAAATCTTTATTCTCTGTCCTATCATTTATCCATGTCCATGCAGACGGGCCAGACAGCTTTGCACTTGGCGGTGAGACATGGGCGAGTTGTGATGGTTCGCATGCTGCTGAGCTGTGGGGCTGATGCTAACATCCAGGACAGCCAGGGAGCCACGGCCCTAATGTTCGCATCTGAGAAAGGCTACACACACATTGCAAGGCTGCTGCTGGAGAGAAGCCAGTGTGACCTCACCCTGACTGACAAGGTGATACTGCAAAAGATGCAATGCTGAAAAAAAGTGCTACAATACATGAAGCCTTTTAGAAAGATTTTGTGCTATTGGTTCACAGTTAGCATAGAATTTGTCAGATGGGTGCAAAAAAAAAATAGAAGACAAACAATATATATCTTTCTTTCAGAGCAAACAGAGCTAAACCCTCCAGAGTTCAGTCAGGGAACTGAGAGACTGAATGACTCAAAGCTCATGTGGGCATATGTTCGTCCTTTAATACTTTGATCAAAGAAACTATATCCATTACCAAGAGTAGAAATTCTGCCTTCACTTGTGTGAGAACAAGCACACAGTTTTCTCCTACTTGGTCATAATTGTTCCTCTGGTGGTAATTATATCAAATGAGTCACAGTTAATAGGAGAATCAATTTTAATACATAAGAATTCAACAGGCAGAATTGCCATTAAATTGATTTTCAGGAGTTCACAAGATGACTCTTATTTCATTTCTCTTGTGAAATCCTGTAATATTTGTTAACAAAATTGCATATCTACTTCTGTATCCACATAAATGAACACAAAAAGGAGCTTAAATGTATGAAAGCACAAATGTTTTGACTCACAGTATGTGGATGTGGGTGGACTGACAGTCTGGATGTAGCAGAATGGAGCTTTTCTTAGGATTAATCAGGGCTACAGTGAAGACAAATCTCCCTGGGCTAAGATGAGCTAATCCACCAACAGTACCTTATCTGCCAAGTCTGGAAGAGGAGGCAGGGAAGAGAGGAGAGGATGCATATGTATATTCTAGTTTTGACTGAGTCAGCCTTTAAAGTACAGTTTAAGAGAGCAAAACAGTCCATTAAACACAGACTTCCTGCTTTGATTCTAAACCATAGTTGACCTTGACACAAGATTGAGATTAATCAAAATGTATTTATCTCAAAACTGATAATGCTTTAATCTGTCTTCTAGGATCCTAAATGCTGCACCTTAAAACTATTTGCATGAAAAGGTGTCAACTATAAGATTTATGAATTGATCCTAAATTCTTGTTGTTTCTCTCTGTCCTCCAGCGTGGTCGAACCGCACTCTCCATCACCATGCAAGGTTCCCACACTGATACAGCCGCCTTGCTGCAGGCCCACGCTAAAGCTCGAGCTCTGTAGTCCTGGAAAAATGGAAGACCTATGATCCTTTCACATACGCTCTTATCTCTCCGAGGCACTTCTGAACCCAGTTTAGTATTGACGCTGCATGCTTGGATTGAGCTCTTGCTTTTGTGATATGTTACGGAAATATGGGCTTCTGCACATCAGCATCAGCTGCATCAGCATGTCTAAAATATTTTAGAAGAAGACATCAGTGAGTGTTTTGTGATTACTGATGCAATATGCAGTAAATGTACAGTGTTCTTTTGTCTTTACTGTTTGCACATCCAAGTAGCAGCCTTGCTCTGCAAACTATGCAATGAAAAAGATATTTATTAAGACTTTTATGTATCAATAATGAATGACATTTATCAAAAAGTTTGTGCTTCTAATAACGTTTTCAAAATTACAAGTGCTTTGATGTTTTTTAAAGGGAATTTGAAGTTTTGCTTTTTTCAGCAGCTGCACTTTAAAAAATGCTTGTGAAATACATTAAGAAATGCTGCATATTAAGCACTTGAAAGAAAGACACATTTTTGGAGAGAGTAAACTATGCTGTTAATTTCACCCCCTAGAAAATGCTATTTTGATGTTTATTTTTAATAAAATGATCAAAATGAATGATATTGTGTTGTTTTGAACATGCAAATGTATCATTTCATCCGTCAGAGTAAATTGTGAACTCATTCATCAGCTTTGTTGCTGTAATGACAAACCTGACCAGTAGGTGGCACAGCTCCTCCATCCCATTGTCGCTATAGTCAAATAAAACACATACAAGGAGCAACAATATACATAAATCTGGAATTCTAAACTGATCCTATCCAGGGGATTATATCTAATCCCTTTCAAGTGTTACATACAATTACAGACATGACACCCAGAGAATTGTACTAATTCCACTATGAGAGAGGACACAATAAGATACACCTGTATCGTAGCTGAAATGACCTAGTCGGGCGTGAAACCAGATGTGTTGGAGTAGCCTTTGTTCCCATAACCCCCTGGGAAACAGTCAGGGGCAGGGCTTTAGTGTTGTGCCGAGGACTGGAGATTACATTTGTGAGATAAGACAAAAATTTAAAAAAGGATTGACCGTAGAGATGGGGAGGAGGCTGGATTTCTATCTGACAGAGCAAAGCCACCTCATTTCCCCTGAGGATTTTTCCAGCCTGGCTGACTGGCTGTCCTGCTGCTGTAATGACCCTGAGCAAATATATCCTCAGAAGGAGAGAGATGGATAGACAGATGGAATCAGCTGTGTTTCTTTCCATCAAATGTCACAGATAAAATATTAGCATGCAAACACTTCAATAAAGTGATACAGGTATGAAAATCAGTGTAGTGCCCTGTGAAATAAAACATTATTTATTTTGTATGGGCAAAGGTAATAAGATCTTTCTACAAATATTTATACACTACTCCAATGACAAGGTGAATAAAAGTGTTTGTATTTGTGCTCTAATGAACATCTGTATGACAACTCTTTTGTCTGTTGCTGCTGACAGTGGACTAATGAAAGATACATATTACATAATATCCTAATGGTGTGGAATACAATAGGAAGGCTTGGTTTAAAGGCATTCAGCTTCAGTCTAATAATGATAATGGACTGCATTTATCTACCCCTGTTTTTACATCTGCTGATGAATCACTTAGACAGTGGATCCTCAACGATCTGTTAAAGCGACTTCAGATTCACATTAAACTGAGATGTAGCTGTTGAAGAAGAAACACATCTTTTACTTGGTAGCAACTACCATGGTCCAATGCGGAAGCAGGCCTACCGTAAAGTGCAGCATCATTAGCATTAATCTGAAGCTGCTTTTCCAGCTACCTGGTGAACACAAGTCCAATATTCAGTCTTTAAAGATTAGGTTGTCCTCCATCTGTCTCTTTAGCTACTAAATGCCCCATTATGTTTACCAGCTAGTTGATTTCTAACTAGTAGTAGTGCATGGTAAGTTATCGTTATGTTTTGCCTGTCGTAGAGTTTTACATTAGTTGGTTTGCAATGCTAAAACGCACCATATAGCTGAAAGGAATTGCAGAGGTGAGTGAGCACTCAGAACAACTAAATACACATTAAACAATATAATTTGATCCATTGTCAATACAAAAATAATAATTAATGCACCATCTAAGACCTTAAGTACCAAAAAAGGTATTCACCTTGTAGAACCGTGATATGTGTCATATTAGATAATATGTGGGTGAAAATGAAACGGTACACATTTGAGGAAATTTTCAGTCAGATTTTATATATCAATATATAGAGATATTCAAAAGTAATCCATTACAGAAAATCAAAAAGTGGAACCAGTTTGGTCGTAATACAGATTTTCTTTGCATGTAAAGTAGCTGGCTGATCCCTGTCCTTTTCATGAAAAACACTGGAAGAGAATGGAAAAAGTCAACAAAAAAGGCACAAATAAACAAAAATCAATCAACTCCTTAACACCAAGGTTGGGAAGTGTTACAAAGATGTTGGAGGCTTTTTAGAAGGGGACACCATGTTTTACGTGGGTTAACAAAGAAATAAAGGTTACACACAAAAATGACGCTAAATGATGCACAGCAAGAAACAACACAAACCACTTTGGTGGATAATTTGAATTTCTTACAATCAGGGAATGCAGTGATCTCCTTTGTACAAATAAATTAATATACCTGTCAACACTTTATCTAAAATCTTATGTACATCATTTCTTTTACATAATTGTATAATACATTATCAAAAACCTTATGAAAACATATTTACAACTCAATGAATCAAAAAGCACCCTCAAAACTTCTCCAGTGTCATACTCACTCTCCCAAACAAACACATGCGCACGCACACACACACACACACTTACACACTTGTTCATCCATACACCGTGCACACCTGCATACACTGTTTTCTTCCATGCAATACACAATACAGAAGGCATTCTAAGAGGGTTGTGCAACAAAGAGCATACAAAACGGTTCAGATATGGCTGTGGGATGAATATTAGCACTCACATGCATAATTATGAACATACACGCGAGCATACACACACACACACACATACACACACACATATACACACACACACACACACACACACACACACACACACACACACACACACACACACACCTAGACTTTTAGGGTTTTATAAACAGAGTGTTAATGATAGGACTAAACCAGCATGAATAATGGGAGACACATATTCACTGACATGGCAAGTTGGTCTCAAACTCATAACATCAGAGTTTGGATTTTGTTTTCTTTCATCATATGAGCTTTTGTCATCATGCAGGCACCTGCTGGGCCCTCCCACATGGCACTATCCCAAATTGTCTGCTCAGATATCGGCCATCTCAGGAGGAGAGCAGGCATGGAATCTATCTCGCTTTAGTGAACGTGTGTGCATGTGCGTGCGTACTTAGCCTGGAACAATGAATGGCTGCATTGTCAGTTGGTGAGAAATTATGCATGCTGTTTGTGTTTACCAAGGGCAAGTGCACACTGTCTCAGTCCTCTGGAGAACAACAGGAGTTTAGCTATCACTGTGCCCCATATGTATTTATGTGTGCATGTGTCACAGTCAAAAGTAGGTGATTAAATAATATTCATAACACTCGAGGATATTTGTCTACCACGTAACACCGTGGCCTCGCTAAAAGCTGCAGTCTATTGCTTTTTTGTTTAACACCTAAAGAAAAACTCACAATAAGGAAAACGGAGCTCCTGGGTTCTCTCTAACCTCACATCCTCTATGCATATAATAAACAAGCAAGTATGTCTCAATTTATTTCTCTCCAGTCTTCAAATCGACTACTCTATTTGCACTCTGGGGTGTTGGAGGTCAAATAAAAATATACCCTCTCAAATCAACTGTATAAAACTGCACTCTGAAATATTAAGACAACTCACCCTTAAAGACTGTCCTCTGAACCGGAGAGAAAGCTCAAAATGTGGGTGATAACTTTCCTTGAAAATAAATCAGATGGAAAAACCTTCCGAAAGAAAATCTATTGATGAAAATGTTAACTACAACAGACAGCTCCAAGTAATGACATTTATGATTGATTCTAACACAAACCTGTACAGATTGTCCCACAACGCAGGTGCTGTCCCAGTTTCAGAGCTCCTCCTTCCTAAACAGTGTTCCCAGAGCTCCATAACCCCCCCCCCCCCCTCCCCACCCAGGAATAACACAAAGCCCAAATTAACACATCAAGGATGATATGCTTTCACTAGCCCATCACAAAATATAAGACAAATGGCACACACCTCACTTAGTTATCAACGTAAAAGACAACTCAAAAGAGAAACCAGTCTGACTCTGTATTCCAGCCTTAGTCAGTGTTGGGAACACATTAGTACGCATTAAGTTTTCTGTAATTAATTCTCTGCAGAAAAAAATAGAGCTGGCTCCAGCACTGTGAAGATGTGAAACTATTATATGAAAGAAGAATCACGTTCATCTTATTAATGCTGTTTTTCATATGGAATTGGCATAGGACACGGCTGCATGTTAACACTTGATGATATGTTGTTCCTCACTTCAGCAAACTCAGTCCAAGTGACCCCTGACCTCACTGTGTGTGCGTGTGCCTGAGCGGCCGTCTTTCCCCGGAAGCAGCCCCCTTTTGGGTCACTTCGCGGTGGAGAGCATAGGCTGCTCTGTATACCAGTGAGTCCCTGGGTCTGGCATGCTGCCGCCAAGTGGAAGGGCGATAAACTGCGGGCACGTTCCACCTCCCGCTCCCACAACTCCCATGCCTACGCCCTGCGGGTATGGATGGTGGTGAGCATGGTGTCCCATGCCGTCAGTCCGCCCGATGTGTATCTCATCCTCTTCACCTTCGCCAGTGGTTTTGCGGTAGACGGGATTGTCGAAGTTCATGCTCTTGGTGGAGTTGCGCCTCCAATTGCGCCACACCAGGTAGACTCCAGCGCAGACCAAGCCGAACACCACTGTGGCAATGATAGGAACTGCATGCGTTTAACACACAGCGGCAGGGACACGGGAAAAGGGGGGGAGCGTTAACGAGGCATAACGAGTCCATGGTATGAAATGACAGGCACACAGAGAGGAGCAGAACAGGCATGCGGGGAGACAGAGAGGGTGGTGGGGGCAACGATAGTGCACTTGCGTGTGTGTGTTGTGTATGTGTGTTTGTGTGTGGGTGCATGCTTGGGTAAACAACGGTTCAAATTCTGGTCATACACCAAATGTTTACAGATTTTAAACACAGACTCTAAATTAGTCGCGCAAAGCACCATTAGGGGCCTGGCTATGGAGTAAATTAGCTTTAAACTATCACAGCTGAGAAAAAAATCAAAGTATCACATTACATCACATTTCATTCACAGCAAATATGCCCTTGAATAAGCCATTTAATAATGCTTTATTAAATTACACCAATAAAGCTTGCATGCTTTATTTAATTTTTTTAATCCTATTACCTTATGAAGTATATAGCCTAATGAGGACAGCCAATCTGAACTAACTGACTGGTTCATTTCACTTCAGTGCTATGTACTGTTGCATACATTGTGTTTGTTTATACCTCAACCTTTAGATGCACAGAAGAAAGGCCTGTAGTCACAATTTCTCCATATGCAGTTGGTTTCCCTGCAGTCTTTATATTAGTTTATAAGAAGTGGTGTCAAAGTCTGAACAGCTTTACTCAGGAGGGAAATCTACCCATGGGAAATAATTATTGTAATCAAATGGTATTCTTATTTAAAAGGTCTGTTATATTACTCAAGAGTAAAAGTGATAGTGATTTGAGTGAAACAACCCAACCCCTGAGTACTCTCTGGCTGAGATAAAAGGTCTACTGACATGGAGTCCTCTGGCTATAGCAGCACCCAACACAACAGCACAGTGTGAAGTGAATAATGCAGTGTGGCAGTGATGTCAGACGTACAGAAAATGACTCCTGAGAGAGAGCTCGACGAGGAAGACCTGAGGGCCAGGCTTCTCTCATCCAGCCACAGCAGGGTCAGTGTGAACGGACTACAGAGCGGCCGTTGGCAGCGGGTAAGACAGCATTTTTACGCAAACCATGCAGGCCTTCAAGTATGGACAGACAAACACAGACAAAAAAGGTTTCAGGTGACTTACCGATGGGAATGACCACTCCCAAAACAGCTACTGTCAGGTTCTCGCCCAGGAGAAAATGCTCACTTCCAGCTGAAGAGAGGCATGAGACAGGGTGAGAGAGAGTTAGGGCGAGAGGAAGAAAAGGCACCATGAGCGAGGGGAGGGGAAGAGTGAGAAAGCACACGGGATAAAAAAAAATATATATATATATATATATATATATATATATATATGTGTGTGTGTGTGTGTGAGCAACAGAGTGAGAGATAAGCAGTAGAAGCAAGACAGAAGAGCCCAGTGGAAGAGAAGGGAGATAAAACACAGAGGCGGGGAGTGGGTGATCATGCGTGCACAGCCGTGAGTGTTTTACAAAGAGAGACAGATATGAGAAAAAGAAGGTGAAAAAAAATGAATAAGGGAGAGGAAAATGATGAGTTGCTTGGCATTTGCTAGAATGTGCTCCCATTGTGAGACCCAGGTGCAGGTATTGTGACCTTGACATTACCTCTGGCCTTTTAAAGTTCATCCATCAACTCCAGTGCCACCCCACAGCTCACACTCATTAACATACCACATACTTACTAATACACTTAGACTACTTATGCACACCTACGCAGGTGCATGCATGTCTAAACCCACACGGAGCACAATTCATGGAGGGGAAGTGACAAGTCACTGTCTATCACTCCTATTAAAGTCAGTTGAATCTGGTTGTCAGAGCTTATAGATATCTTAAAGATAGATACCTCATTTTAATGTCGTCATTACAGAGAAGGTGAGGTTGTTAGCTACATAATGAGTGTAAGTCGGGACCAGAGGATGTGGTCCTTTGTAGTAGATGAGGACACAAAGGTGAAAGTGCCGCTTTATCAGAGGACTGCACCCCATCTACTGTTAATTTCTGACCGGGCCAATCTGCCCCATATGAGGTCAAATGAAAATGTTAATCGTATACAGTTGGGCTGAAGGTGCTGAGGTGATAAATTGTGACACTTGAAGGTAAGAATGTGACTGAATTTGCATATCTGTTTTAAAGTCTCTAAATGAAAAGTTATTCCCAGTATTTGCAAAGACATTCTCAGCATAATCACATACAGGCAGAATTTATTATAATATTCTTACAGTGTTGTGAGATGCTGCTGTCCCCTGCAGGTGTAGTAGAAACCACCATAACAGTGGCAGTAGAGTGCGATCCCAGCGCCTTCGACTCCTGCGATGATACAGACTTGAGCGTGCTGAGGGGGGTGAGAGACTCAGGGGAGGCAGAAGGAGCTGTGGTCAAGTGCGGCGTGGCATCTGCTTGTGATACTCCCCCTGAGGGCGGTGGGAAGTCTTCAGCAACAGTCGCTCTGATGCCAGGTGTAATCTCCAAAGGTGAGGATGTTGCTGACATGTCGTTTTTCGGTGCTGCTACAAGGACAAAGTAGGGGAAAAAACTTTAACTTAAGACACTGAATTATTGAAAATGTTTAAGCCCCTGGAACATGAATTCAAATGAGGAGCATTTCTCTATAACATTAAAAAGGGGCAAGAATTAGGCTGGCTACAGTTTTCTATTTAAAGTGCAGGAATGAGAGCGGTATCAATATTCACATATAACTTTCAGCAATAAAGCAATTAACTAACTTTGAACAATTCCTCTGGGGATTCATGACTAAATAAGTAAACTTCAGTGTTTAAGTGCTGAAAAAACATCTCTACGTATTATTTATTAAGAGTTTATTTCAAAAACTTCAATCTGCCTCATCGGGGTGTGGTTTGATGATATTTGATTGACAGTGATGTGCCATACACAAAAAACTGTTAACACATTTTGATTAAAATGAACATTTTCACAGCAAATGGTTGAGCTCAGGTAAAAACTGTTTTTTATTCACTGATATTTGAATACAAAAGTTATATGATATGTGGTTGTCTCCTGTGATTGGCTTAATGTTGCTGTAGGATCAATAAATAAACAAATTCATCAGTGATATAATAACCAAAAGCTAACATTTATCATTATCATTTATCCTTGCACTTATACTTAACCCATTAACATGAACATAAACTGAATATATAGTACAATATGAATCATTAATGTACTTGTTCTTTTTTAAACAGGACTTTATATAGTAACATGAACATGAATTCAAATATATCACTATACTGGACTTTAACCCCTGCAGTTTTATAATGCTTCTGTCAGTGTGAGAAAAAAAAATCCTGTTTATCATCACTGTAAATAGAACTAATCTCTTTTCTGTTCAAAGCAGCTGTCTTTTCCCCCGGGGAGATGCAGTTGCATGTATATCATATATTATAATGCAGTGTAATACAACATTATGAGATTATATAAATGCATTTGTCCCAGGATGTTGTGATGAATTGCACAATGGCCCATGTTATTGTATTCACTTCCTCTATGTGTTGCTTAGCAACTGTCTTTTTTAATTGCACGTTCAATAACTATGATGCCTGGAGGAAGCTTATTCAATAATAAATTATTAATTATCACCTACTACAAATAAAATATTTATTGATTTGTTCCCCAGTGATAAAATGCATTAATCATAAGTCATTTCAGAGGAGCAAACTGTTTCAGGCAGTCCAATTTGCTCATCAAGTGCTTACAAACTTGCACTTGAATTAAAATGTTTAATAACAGTTAAATGACTTTCACAAATTATTATTCATAGATTATATCCAAATATGTTGAACTCATTTGGCACATCAAATTATTTATACTAAGCTGGTAATAACAGAATATGGCAAACATGTAAGATTATCAAGTTATTCATTTTTAAGCATGATTTCCCAGATGAACCTAAAATATAACACTATAATGTGGATTTTTCTTTTGTCTTGTTAGCTCATTATTTTAGCAAAGGTTTCAATTTCTCTGTATTTTGTTCTGTAGATCTGACTATAAACACATGCAGACACTCTCACACTTCCACAAAATGAGCTTTGAGCTGAGCAGAAACTGATTATTGATGCCGCAAGCACTGTGACGCTCTGCCCAACAAATCCCCTAAGTTGCTATTGATTATCAANGGATCTGACTATAAACACATGCAGACACTCTCACACTTCCACAAAATGAGCTTTGAGCTGAGCAGAAACTGATTATTGATGCCGCAAGCACTGTGGCGCTCTGCCCAACAAATCCCCTAAGTTGCTATTGATTATCAAATGTTTTCAGTTACCGTAACATAAATGCCCTCACCTGCTACACAGCCCCTCATATCGGGTCCCAGATCCTGTCCGTCGGGGCAGGCGCATGTGTATTTAGGAGAGTGTTCGGTAATCTGTGGCGCCTTAAGACACAAGTACTCACAGCCTCCGTTAGCCACACTACCCAGATTACAGCTGTCTGGGCCTGGAGACAGTAACAGAGAGACAAACACATACTGTAAATAAGATTATCACTTATTCAACATGGTGAGATAGAGAGTCAGATGGAGACAGAGGAAGATGCAGTACTTTATTGTTCTCCGCTGTGAATTCCCTTTAAACAAAGCCTATTATGGTGTGTAAACAAGATCTAAAAGAATACAAACAATAAAATCTGGCAACATACAGACCCTTGTCGCTTTTGTAGGTACAACTCTACTGTGTTCACCCTGAAGTCTTACTTAACTACAAACTAGTAGAGATGTGCCTGTATGGATATTGAATTGGAAAGATGGTGATGAAATACAGTGAAAGATTAGGATATTAACAGGCATGACAATGCACTGGATGGTATGAATAAAAAGAGACAGGCAGGCAACGATATATATGGAAACTGACACGCTGAAAAGGAAACACGGAGATGAGCACAGCCATCACATTTATGATTAAGTGCTCAGTTCGGTTCAATTCAAATCTGGATTGTCCTGTAAGAGAAAACTGTCTTGGAGGCAGGGCTTTGACAGATGTGTGAATGTGCTGCGGCTCCTGACGCTTTGATCACTCTACCACATTCACAAGCCTCACCATCTTTTATTCAGGCGCCTGAGACGACAGGGACCCGCTGAGAACGGTCACAGAGATACGACTCGGCTCGCGCAGTCACAACTTGGAGGAGGAAACTGTGAGACGACACCACACGAACTGACATCACTCACATTCACACATATTGCGCACGCACCTTGAGGCTGTCTAAGCTGGTGGAAGACCACAATGTCATGGGGGTCGTTGAGATTTTCAGCCAGGGTGTGGATGTCTTGTCCAGTCAGCCTGTTAGCCATGAACACCGCCGCCCTGTCTCTGTCTGTCCAGTAGATACGATCCTACACACAGGAAGAGCCATTGATATTTTATAGCATCTACAGTATACAGCATAAAGCAACATGTACTGACACTGCATGATAACGGAGGTCATTTTTTTTGAAAGATGTTCATGTAAAAGAAGTCTTCAAACTGAGGGAGAATGAACGAAAAATGAGTCATCTTATACTTTGTACAAGAGACAGATGAGGGCTGAATCGAACAGAGGAACTGCGGAATAAAACATGAGTGCAGATGATTGAAAAGACTGAGTTACATGCAGAGAGAACAGAAACAAAGGAAGAATGCTGGGAGATTAAACAGGCCAAACAGCTGGCAACACTGGCTTA
>JANJYP010206042.1:0-10201 GCA_024605115.1 Rastrelliger brachysoma
CCAACTATTTTCTATCATATTCTATCTATTTTAATCATATTTTTTGTCCTGGCGTAGCTACTTTTCATCAGTGTTTGTGCAGGAATCAGAAAGATTGACTTGAGTTAAAAAGTTCATCATAATGAACATCATGTCTTCATTTATTTATTGTTGCATTAGGATGCAGTTAAAAATATATAATTGACGAGATGTTATCACTGATGATCTATTTCTAGTAAACATTCACATCACATCACAAGTTGATGCAAACATGCACTCAAATGAAATTAGTGAGTGCCAGGAATTAATTTAAAATGTATTCAAATAAACTAAAAGAGAAGTTTGGGGGTAATTTATACTTTGATTTGTGGTTAAAACACTATAGCCTGCATTGTGCAAACAGGATATAAGGCTGCAGATTAATAGGAGTTAAGGACATTGAATAACTTCTGCTCATCTGATGTCAATCTGACCTAACCACACAGCAAAAGGAGATAATGATTATATGAACAGCTCTGCTTACACATGCTGTTTTGTTTGTTCCTAGGAGAGTGAGAACCTGGAGAAGGAAAATGCTGCCCTGAGGAAGGAGGTGAAACAGCTAACAGAGGAGGCCAAGTATCTGACATCTGTGCTTAGCAGCCATGAACCTCTGTGCACGGGCCTGACTCCTCAGACCCCTGACCACCTGTATCCTCCTCATCATAGCAGCTACCACCACCAGCACATCCCTGTACCACACTACTGACGGCCGAAGATGTGCTGCGAACAGATGACTGACCTCAAAGGAGAGTGAATGACTGGACTTAAGTGTAAATCATTTGAAACTGATCAAGGAGTGACAGGAAAGGCAAATATGTCTGCCACACGACGACAGTATCGAACCCAAACTGTAACATGTGGTATTGAAAACTATTTATTTTGCTTCTGATGCTCATCTATCTGTTTTTATCTGATCAATATCAATGATCCGTATGTGGGCTTAAATGGCCTGATGAATAGAATTACCAACCAGTCTATGTTTACATTGGGAAAAACTTACTGTATGTGAAGGTGACTCAGATAATATTTTTGTATATTGCAAATTTTTAGTGTCATCCTGTCATTTTTTGAGTTTATTGTATTGTTTAATGTTTCCGTGTGTAAATGTAGATTGCTAATGCTCAGGAGACTTTTTGACAGAACTGATTGTTGACAAGGAGAATGTAAAATCAATGTCCAGAAAAAGCCTTGGTGAACCAAAGTTTGATGAACAACAAATGTGTTTGAAATTGAAGAATGGGCATTCAATGGGTCTCGGCTTATGTACTGGTGTACTGATGTGTGAAAATATCCCACATGGATATTTATTAAATGTGATGCCTTATAGGTAATTATTCTGACCTCCAGAGGACTGTTATTCATTCATTTATGCACTGTTCTTTCTTTGTTGGGACAGCAGTGTGTAAAGTCTGCATAAGTACTGATTACAGGAGTCTGTAGATGGCACTGTTTACCAGTATGAGGGATGAAATGAAGTTACAGTAGTTTACATTGTATGTATTCAGTATTATAAAACACAGCGTAATAATTAATAGCCTGCTCTATATGACTGTATTTATATATTTTTATTTTTATCTTTGAATACAACTTTTCATTCACCTCTTCTTTCATTATCAATTGACAACATTTGCCTACTGTCTGTAATGTTTTAGACTTTGTAGTAATAGTAGTAATAAACCATAAACAAACGTCATTTCACAACTGAAGACACTGCTAATATTCTATAGAAGAGCTTGTACATTCTTAATCATAACAATAACAGAGCTATGTGCTTCAGGCTACTTGAAGAGATACTGTACAAAAGAGTAGTTAGAACGAGACTCCGCCCTGCCTCATCTGACCGACTTTCAAGATCCCAATGCGGTTTAAGTCCGGGTGGAGGGTCATAGGCGGTCCTACACGTGTCGACACTTCGGAAACTCGTCCTGAAAGGATCAAACACATTAATGAAATTATCTGTAACTTTATGTTATTGCATTGTATAGCCTTCGGACTTATGTTCGGCTACTAAACTAACTTCCAGACAGGAAGGAAATGAATTGAATGGACCCGAGATTTTCCCCCAAAACGGGAAGTTGTAAAACTTTTACTGCTGGCTTATTAACTAAAATAAACAGCCGGACACGTTTAATTATACAGGCTATTTAAAGCTGAACGTCGTCTTGTTAAAACATAAAGTTGTAGGCCTGTCTGTCGTTGACGTGCTACTTAGGGAGAGCGCTGGTTCATCCATGAAAGGGGGACTTTAAGTCGCGTTTTAAGTAAAGTTTTAAGTGGTCGAATGTACATTTCATACTCCATGTGTATATTTAAGTGACTAGCTTAATATGAGTGGGAAACAGTCGCCGGGAGATACAGGCCTAAACGATGAGCAAACTAAGGAGGACTCTGAGAACCAGGTGAAGTTGGAGGCGGTGGACGTAGCGCAGCGCGCCGAGGATCAGAGTCAGCCGGACGGTCATGAAACGAAGCAACCTACCCGCCTGTACAAACGGCGCTGGATGATTGTCCTACTGTTCAGCTCATATTCACTGTGTAACTCCTACCAGTGGATACAGTACGGCATCATCAGCAACATCTTCATGAAGTTCTACAACGTGGACAGCTTCACAATAGACTGGATGTCTATGATCTACATGCTGACATACATCCCCTTCATCTTCCCGGTGACCTGGCTGCTAGACAAGAAGGGACTCCGGGTCATCGCGATTGTGGCCACCGCACTTAACTGTGCAGGGACGTGGATCAAAGTGACAAGCGTCAGACGCGACCTGTTCGCCGTTACATTTCTAGGACAATTCTGCTGCTCCTGTGCGCAGGTGTTTATCCTCGGGATGCCCTCGAGAATCGCGTCAGTGTGGTTCGGCTCAAAGGAGGTGTCCACCGCCTGCTCAATTGGAGTTTTCGGGAATCAGGTAGGCTATAAAGCAAAGCCGTCCAGTTAGCTTTTCATTTACTTGATCACTGTTTAATCTATATGTAACAGCCCCACTAGCCACTGACCACTTGGACGATTTGGCACGTTTGCGTAATTACGCACGTTACAGCGACCACACAGCTTCCCCCCAGTACGCCCATGCCTCTAAAGAGAGTGAATGAATGGTAACATTACATAGCGAACCAGTATGCAAGAAAATACATGAATTTACAGCTTACATGTGGAACACACATACATAACTGAACTGGAGCTCTCAATAAATAAGTTGTAACAATGAATAATAAAGATGAAACAAATGAACAAATGATCTAAACAAATGTTTCAATAAACAATGTGAACATAGTCACATATTTATAGTCAAGACATTCACAAACATATGATTAGATTTTTTTAGGTAAGACAGATAAAAGCTGTAAATTATAGTTTTATCTCTCCAGATATAACATAATACAGCTTTGAATTTATTAAACTAATCATTACTAAACATTTTCACTTTACCCCCTCACACACAGACATACAAATTAATGTTTCCTTTAAACAAATATGTGTGTTTTTGGCACACCAAAAGGTGCCAACTTGCAGTCTTTGTGCATGTGATACTTTGATCTTCAGACATCCTATTCAAAGTTTCTTTGACAAAGCCTCCTTCACACTATTGCTGACACTTGCACACAGCTAATATGTTTGAAAGTATCAGAACTCATACTTGTAACACCAGAAGCATTTTTTCTGCCATTAGTGTTTGACAAACAACATTGACAGACTTGAAATTGGACTATTTGGTCTCAGTTTAGTTATTTTACTGTATATGATCTACCTGCCTTCATATGAGTACATTTTACCACATGCACTCTTCAACAGGACCATAGTCTCAGCTGTAGGTCAGAGATTGCAGGCGTTATCACAGTCTTTTCCTTCTGCAGTCTGAGATAGCATTGGATTTTTACATTTTGCATACAAAATGTCTTGGGGAACAGACTATTATATGTATTATCCTTAACAGTGAAAGAGGATTGCAGGTAAACAATAACACAGATTTGAAAACATTAACCTGCTCCACATCGGTGGTTCAGTAACCTCCAAAATCTTCCACATTCAAAACAGTTGTTTTGCACATACTCTTCAGTTAAAGTTTAATGGAGCAATATGTCTATTTTTGTTTTTTGAGGTCATTTAAACATTAAACTAAGAGGTATAAGGTATGAGCTGGATGTTGATAGCTTTGCAAAATTACCTAAATTAACATCATGTGACAAGACTGAATGTAATGAATATGTGAACATGTGGTAGAGAGGCTCAATGCCATCACATGCAGTGAGTTGTGAATGGACTGAGGACACTGGCTGCTGCTATAAGGACACAGCCAGTAGAAACATCAGCTCCAGCTGTGCTCTCTCTCTCTCTCTCTCTGAGAAAAGCATTTTCCTACAACAAGCAGTTCACCCACTGGACAGCAACCTGTTAGAATACAAGCTCCAATATTGTAAGACTTCGCATATTCCAGGGACCTGCTTCAAGTAGAAATGCCACACAACAGTACTCTGAAAGGCAACCATGCAAATTCTGAACTCAGCGGTGAAGAATGGTCACAGTCCAAGCCATCAAGGAACCTCGCTCCGGGCCTTGCCTCACTGCAGTGGAGTCCAGGACCTTTGGGCAGAGCCATCTCTATTGGTTCCCGGTTAGATGTTGAGACTTCACATGATGACCAGGCAGAGCTTGTCCCGAAGGCTGAGACCAAACTTTACCACCGTCGCTGGTTCATGTTGTTTCTCTTCAGTGCTGTCTCAGCCAGCAATGCCTTTATGTGGCTCCAGTATGGCATCATTAGTAACATATTCATGCGTTTCTACAACATTGACTCTCTGTCCATTGACTGGTTGTCCATGATCTACCTGCTGACATATATTCCACTTATTCTGCCCGTTTTGTGGCTCCTGGACAACAGGGGTATCCGCGATGTTGTGCTCGTTGGTTCAGCCTTTAACTGCATTGGTGCCTGGATAAAAATTGGTAGTGCAGGTCCAAATCTGTTCGCAGTCACTTTTTTTGGGCAGTTTGTGTGCTCGGTGGCCACTGTGTTTGTCCTTGGCATTCCCTCTTATCTTGCCTCAGTGTGGTTTGGAGAAGCAGAAGTTTCTACTGCCTGCTCAATTGGGGTTCTTGGAAATCAGGTTTGGCTGACTAAACAAATCACCATTTAATGTATGCTTGTGGAATAGGGTTCATAATAGAGAGGTGTGAAATGTCTGACTGCTGTTTGTGGATTTTAAGGTGCTGGACTGGATGCCAGAGTCACATATGTCCTTTAGTGTCTAATTGTGAGAGTCCTGAGAAAATTGTGTCAACTGGTCGCTAAAATCTAGCTAGTAATAGAACATTAATGTGGTTTGTTTCATTGTGTGGCACATGCACGGTTCAGATTCGAGGTATTGTAGCTGGACACGCTTACAATGTATTTATGTATTTTTGCACAGTTTTTAAAGTGAGATATAAGGCAGCTATGTCATAGAGTATATAACATGTTAATAACAAACATTTAAGGATTTTAAAGATGATTTAAAAAGAAGGATTTAAGACAGATTTCAAATAATTTCAAACAATATATGGTTAAATGTGTAGATTAAAATCAAACAATAATAGTTGTTTAGATGTCATGTGATGCCTTTAAGTCAGTACGTGCATGCAACTGAGAGGTAAAGTACAATGTCAATTCTCAGTCAATCATGCAAAGATATTCAGAAAATAAGTGGCATCAGTGGAGTAAAAATGAGAGCTTTTCTAGGTTTTTAAACTTCTTGCTCCACTCTTTGTTTAATTTGTGTAATGTGTTCATTGCTTCATAGCTGGGTATTGCCATTGGATTTCTCGTGCCTCCTATCCTGGTGCCCAATGTAGAAGACATGGATGAGCTGGCTCACCACATCAGGATTATGTTCTACATCACAGCGGGAGTGGCTACATTCCTCTTCATCCTTGTTGTGTTTGGTAAGAGGAGTCATAAAACTTTTAAAATGTTAGTTCACACAATTCACCAAAAACATTTATCACTTTCTTTTAGTGGTATCTAGCCAAGTGCATTTTTGTTTTATATGCTCAAGTTTTGAAACCTCTCTGCCAGCCCAATACAATGGAAGTACATGTAATTTTGTTTGCACTGTTCAAAGCAGCAACTATTGTTGTAACATTTTTGAGGTGTAATCTATTTATTCTTTTAGCAACTCAAAAGAAATGAGGCAGATAGATAAGACATTTACAGTTAGAACCAAAGGTTTCTGCATGGTGAGACACCCATAAGGGTTGAAATATGTATTTTCCAGTTTTGGCAAAGAGACTTACATAAAATGCAAATGAACCTAACTTAACTGAAACCTTTCAAATACTGCACTCTGTAACTTTATGAATGGATAAAGCACAGACATTGTCAATGAAACAGTCAAGTGAGTGAATGAATCAGAGACTTCATCACTCAGCTACTGTGTTGCCTCAAACCTTTCCACAGGCTCCATCATACATTATTATTCACAGATTTTTGATGTGTATTGTTGAGGCCTTCTTCATTCAGGCTAATGGGATTTCCTTATTCAGTAAAAGTACTTGACGGAGGTTTTCATTTACAGTAGTGTTACTGTCTTGACAAGAAGCACCATTTAGTGGACAAGGGAAGTGCTGACCTGCATGTTTCAATCAGTACAAAACCTTCCCTGAAGGGACGCTGACCAAAAAGATACTGTCGTGGTAATGAGTAAGGTCAGGGGAGCTGTCACGGGAATGGGCACAAAAGTACAAAAGGGCTTTAGAAATGATCACATCAACAAGGTTATTTTGTTAAGTGAATGTTAGTTTAAAAAAATATTACAGATAGATCATTTAAAGTCACAACATGACTTTATCTGGCAGAAGGAAGTGGGATGAAATCACATGCCAAAGGATACTAGTTGTCAGGAAAACTGCTTAGTAGTAGTCTCCTTTCCTATCCGCTAACCCTTGTGACTGCATTTCTAACCTTTCCCTTATATATTATGTGAGTTATGCGAGTATCTTCAACTGCATGTTTTGTACTTCACATTTGTTTTTTGTTTATTTTTAGCATTTATGAAATTAGAATCATATGCTGTAACATTTCGAGGGGAGATAGATTAATAGCAGAAGTGTTTAATCAGTATTCAGTGGTGCACTATGTTGTGAGTTTGTAGCACTCTTTTATAGTGAATACTGGACTGGGTAATGGGTCGCATGAAAAAGCTGTTGTCCTGTAGGAGCAGGGGAACGGCGGGGGCTGCTCACAAGCAGAGACACAAAAGGATGCTTGTGAAGGCATTCCATAGTAGTACCATGCACAACATTCAGACTGATTAAACTGTCTGTGTTGTTAGCATTCACTGTCATCCACTGTTGTGTATTGTACACCTTGAAATGCAGATGTCAGCTCACTACTAATTTTACTAACTGAAAAATGTGACGTGTAGGATTTAGAATTCCATACAGGTTTATTTTATATATGTAAATAGCCAGTTTGTTTCTTATGAGTGCACTAAATGCATAGCTGCAGGCAGCCCTGGACTGGATAGCATACCTTAGTATAAAGACTGGAAACAGAGGAAAAACAGCTTAGTTCAACAAGGCTGGACAGGCTGGTTGATCCATCTCAATCAGCCTGTCCAGTGTGTAGGTGTCCAAAGGTAGAAAAATGTGCGTGTCCTTTAAACAAATAGTTAATGTTTTTTTTTTTTTCAAATTATCTTTACAAAAACCAAAATATAAAATAGACTTTTTTTGGTAGGGTGTCTTAATTTTGTTTTTTTATTGGGTTTTTGTAAGTGCTGGTCAGTTTCCAGTCCTGGCTCTAATGTTTTGGACGTTAGATGTTCTAACGTTTAGCACACAGATAAGAGAGTGGTATTTATCTAACTCTCAGCAGCAGCATTTGTCACACTGTTGTCAAACTAAAATGTCAAACAGTTTCTTTATTGTAAAGTGCTTGCATCACTCACTGCAGTGAGTTCTCAGCAGTACATTCAAAGATTATTTTGTTTTCTTCTTGGACTGTTTTATTTATTTTAAGATCTAAGCAAAATTCNGAGTGAGGTTTGCTCAACAGCATGACTTATGCTGCTCTTGGTTACTCCTGTGAGATAATTCACCAGTTGGCTGCAATAGTTTTTCATGATATGACACACATACTCATATACACACTCAGCACACCCTCACACATACATGCAAGATGCCATGTGTGAGGGTTGTCCTGCTGGCAGGGCCATCTGTAGCCCAGCAACAGGCCTGTGAGTCAGCAGGGCAGACGAAGTACCAGGATGCAGAAATTTACATAAACTGTGCAAAGAGAGGTGAGAGAAGAAGTTTGGTTGCTAAAAGAACCTAAGCTATAACCAAAGCTAACCACAGAGCTGGTCTGCATTAAGACAATATGAGTAGCGTGCTGTGAACTGGTTGAATGAATAAGGGGAATCACTGGGGGCATAAAGGGACTGTTTAAGTGTTTTGCAAAATTTCCAGTGAGAACTCCAAAGGCTATTTAAATGAAACTTTAAAAAAACACTTACAGTAAGATATAGATGAGCTCATGTTTTTTGACAGTTGTAGAGCAGCTTTACCCAAGAGTGAGCTATTTTCATGGGATTAGTGAGAATTGGTTAGTGTACACAAACCCTCAGGTCAGATTCGTTGGTGGGGGGTGGGTATGAGGAGTCTGGCTCACCTCCAAGAACTACAAAGACTGACATCTGTGTTTCACCATGGGGGCCTGAGGGCATGCACTCTTAGCCAGTAGAAAAACTGAGTCAAACAGGTCACATCACAGCTTTCTTCCTAAAAGGTGACAGTGTTGTGGGTCGGAGACTGGCTGATGTCCTCAACCATGAAGAGCACTCAGTGGAAGAGTAGAATAATATGGACATTGTGTGTGATGTGGAAGCATACAACTTGTATGTGTTTGAACCTGTCTATTTGTGTAGGAATGTAAATAACAAAAATACTGAGCACTGAAGCACAACTGCATAGCCCTATCAGACATGCATGAGGAATTTAGGAAGTTTTCATTCATGTTTTCTAGTGGAAAAAGACCCAAGAATCAATCTCATTCTCCTTTTTTAAATGCCGAACCTAGCACATTCTGAAGGGAGTTGTAGTGGCAAACAAATGTTGAAAAATTACCAAAGGGGAAACTGCAAATGAAAATATTTTTATGTTAAATTATTCAGTGGTTGTCAAGATGAAATAAGGTGTAGAATACAAATGACATTATTTTTGTGTTTGTGATCTTTTTTATTGCACTTCACATGCCTTAAAGCCTTTGCTTGGCAATTTCCTGTATTTTTCCTTCTGTCAACAAACATTATTCACAGAGCCAAACCAGCAATGAACTCACATAGTTAAAGGTACTTGAATTTAATTGTGTAATGTATGGTTTTTAGTTGTCATTTGTGACTGTATTTGACATTGTTGTTTCTCTTTCCTCTTGTCAAGTCTTCCAGGAGCGTCCTAAACTTCCTCCAACTCAGGCTCAGGCCACAGCTCGTAGCATCCCACCAGAGCAGTATTCCTACACCGCCTCCATCCTCAGGTTGCTCCGAAACAAGCCTTTCATCCTCCTCATCATCACTTATGGTTGGTCATCAATGTTCTCAG
Organism: Rastrelliger brachysoma; assembly: GCA_024605115.1. Taxonomy (NCBI): domain Eukaryota; kingdom Metazoa; phylum Chordata; class Actinopteri; order Scombriformes; family Scombridae; genus Rastrelliger; species Rastrelliger brachysoma. The sequence goes on from JANJYP010206042.1 coordinate 9,605, forward strand.
CAATAGTTGTTATTAGTTGTTATTAGTTTTGCGGACTACAGATGATCTAAGCCAGTTTGTATTTCAGTATTTTCAAAGCTATTTTGACAATGCACAGCCAGGACTTTAACCTTTTTGGTGGTACAGTAATAATAACTAGATTTTTATTGTCAGCATCTTTTACAATAGGAAGTTGTTCATACAACAGCGTCACACATGATCTGCCTCACATTCCGCAGGGAAGTGCCTAATTTCAATAACACACCTTGCTCTTAAAGTGTAATTAGGTTTATCTTATCATTCTTTTTTTTTTTTTTTTAAATGCATACAAGTCATTAGTCATTCAATTACACGTGGAGATGCAGATGAATGTTTGCTGGAAGGGTTCAAAGTTTGTTTATAGTCTTGACAATATTTAACAAATGTGTTTGATCAAAGAAGTAAATGAACTGTGTGTTAAGAAATGGATCTTTATTTGCAGTTTTCCAACAGCTGTGAGCATGTTATGGAAACACTGCAGCACTTTTAGCCTTGCCTTGAACTTATAGTGTCATTTCATTTGACACTTCTCATGTAACTATTATTAGTGTGTGTGTGTGTGTGTGTGTGTGTGTGTGT
>JANJYP010206180.1:0-15084 GCA_024605115.1 Rastrelliger brachysoma
TGGTTTTGATTGATCAGAGCAAAAAAAAAAAAAAAAAAAAACAGCAGGCAAACAGCTCTTTAAGGAATAGACTGATTTATGGGATATATGGTTTTCACTCACTTGGCATCTTGTGCTTTTTCTAGCAGATCCTTGGCTCTTCTGATGTGCTCTGCGGTTTGGTTGATGATTGAATCTACTTTGGTGAGGTTGGCGAAGTTATTCTTAATCTGCATGATCATGTCCTCCATCATGGTACTGTTGACCGGCAGCTTGATGGCCAAGACTTGCATAGCCACCTTCTCTATGCTGGCTGGATCTGCTCCTTCCTCTGGACAGTACAAGCAGAGCAAACACAGTAAGAGTTAACATCCAGGATAATATTTCTGCTCCTGACTTTTAAGTAGACCTGATCTTCAGTTAGAATGACTTCTGTTAAAACATCATCGACGTACCAGTGAGGAAGTCTCTGATCTTCTTAATGAAATCTTTGAGCATCTTGTTGGATTTTTCAAAGTGTTCTTTCTTCTTTTGGGCTTTATCCACCATGTTCTTGGCCTGGTTCTTCACATCCTGTGTCAGAGTGGATATATCCTGGAGCTGGACACAGGAAACAACAATGTCAACAAATCAACATCAGTCTTCAATCATAGCACATAAGAGGATATAAAATCACTTGTACTGTACGTTACATTCAAATAACAGTGTTTGAAAAACTTCAACTTCCATCACCTTCCTGGCCACGCCCTGCAGCTCCTTATTAACAGCGTCCAGAGAGTCTGTGACATTTTGGGCGTGATTCAGCGCTGTCATAGAAGCGCTCACCGTCCCGTTACATCCTTCTCCTCCGCACACTCGGTTGCCCTCGTCGTCACGACAACCGGCACCACCGCATCGACTGTCTGTGCAACTGCCGTTTACACCGGAGTTGCTGTGACCGCCACATACCTGGATGGAGCGATGAGGTGAATCAATCATATAGAAATAACTGATTTAATACAATGAAGAAAATGCATCAACGGTGTGTGAATGTGGTAGCTATGTACTGGTGAGAAGGTTGAGGTAGCTCCTCTCACCAGTGTGTGAATGGGTGAATGTGATGTAGTGTTAAGTGTTTTGAGTGGTCACAATGACTAGAAAAGCACTTTATAAGTACAGTCCATTTAACTTCTCTAGGACTTACTTATCATACTTTTTATTGCTCTCATATGTATACTTAATTACTCCCAAACTGTACGGAGTTGATTAATCTTGTAAATTAATGGACAGCAGAAAAGATGCTATCACCTCTTCTGTTTTTTTATGCTTATATTGCAATCCACAGTCTAAGAAAAATGATACTGTGTGAAAAGTCTCTCCTTCAGTTCATCAAATCCCAGCTGTAGTTTAAGGAAGCGTGAAGCACATCATGTTTTACTCTTTTTATGGATCATAGTTGGAAAAAAATATTTGTTATATCCTGTTATCTCTGCCTCAGGTTGTTAATAGAAGATTTTTGCCTACCTTGTCGCTCAGGTGATTGACCGTCTTGTCCAGATCGTGGGCTTTGTGCTGCAGCTCCACTAATGATTTGTTGTGAGCGGCAACGGCACGAAGGAACTTGTCTTTACTGGCATCCAGCAGGTCTTCTGTGATTGTGCGGGTTTGTTTGGACTGCTCCACAGGACTGAGAGGGCCGGACACTGAGGCATTGCACTTCTTCTGAGCCTCCAGTGATTTCTGATTGTACTTCTTCACTTTCTCAAATTGTTCTGTGAGGAAATAAGAGCAGGGTTTTTTTTATTTTCTTAGCAGCTGAATACCTAGTTTCAAACTGTGTGGTCTAGTAAATATTTTCTACCTGCAAATCCTGAGGTTAAGTAGTCATCCAACTGCTGTTTTTTACGAGCCACAGTGGTGTTAAGATCTCTCAGCTCTCTCTCCATGTCAGTTAATGTATGTCTCAGCGCCCCCTCCTGTTCTGCTGTTGCATTTATTTCTCTGGTGATGCCCATAAGTCGCCCGTCAGTCAGTGCAATCTCAGCCCTGAAACCGAAAAGTAAGGGTGTTTTATATGTTGTATGCTGGCTTTATATACTATCTCAACAGTTAGAAGATCATCCAAATATACACCTCAGGTCATCAATGCTCTGTCCGATCAGCTGGTGGATTCTGTCAGTGTCCTCCCGACTGATCAGATCCCGCACCAGCTTCAGTTTCGCCTCCAACTCTTTGATACGTGTGTCCCCGACTCCTGGCGAGATCCCGTTCTCCAGGATTTTCTGTGCGGTGTACTGAATGTGATCCAGGTCCCGTCTGAGCTGGCACACGGCATCGTCCCACAGCTGGAAGCACGCGTGACACTGGACGCAGTTGGGGAAGGTGCCGGTGTAGCCGCGGGCGCATTTGTCGCAACGCAGCCCCGACGCTCCCTCCCTGCACTTACATGCCCCCGTTACCCGGTCGCACTGGGGTATCTCTGAGCCCAGAGGGTGGCAGTTACACTCTGAATGAGGGAAAGTAATAACAGTGGATTAGACAAAGCAATTAGGATATACTGTCTCATAATGCAACACTGAATTTTGCTATGTTATGTTACACTGAAGCTGAACTGGAAGCAAGTGGGAGAGTAGATATTGTTACGTATATCTGTTTGACAGATTTAAGTTTGCCCCTTTTTAAAACCTCCCTCCACTTTTTCTTTTTCTCAGACATTCAAAAACAAATTCATAACTTATAACATCATGGTCTGACAAGAGGACACTGACTGGGCACAGGCAGAGCAGCATGGATTAACAGCAGCACTGTGGAGCAGCATGTTATTCAGACTTTCAGGGGAATTCTGGGTCAATTTACCATAAAAAATGTAACAATGAAAAGTACTATACTCAGTTGTTGAAGGTGAATAGTTTTCAAATTGTGCAAAACAGCACTGTCCTTTGTGAGTCTGAGAGTGCATGGTCAAATTGGTGGATTACTCTTTAATAGGTAATACAGAGTTGTCAACAGTAAATCATGCCTCTATTTATTCAGTAAGTGCGTTACCTTGGCACTGCACCCGTGGGTCTCCCCAGTGGAACTGCTCACACTCAGTGCAACGTTTACCCCCAAAGCCTGGACGACAGTGGCACTGACCTGTGAACTGATGAAGACACACGGACATAGATTGATAAAGACACATGGATGCACAGATGAGGAATACACATATAAATAGAATACACATATAAACTTTATTTTTTTACTCTTTCAGAGGCCTTCATACTTCCTCACCATGTTGCAGTAAGCTGCTAAAGCGTGATGTGGATGGCAGCCACAGGGCTCACAGCCTATGTCCTGACCGTAGTTCCAGTGGTTGTGAGCACACTGGTCACAGTTATGGCCTACCACGTTCTCCCTGCACCGGCAGGCTCCGGTGTACTGGTCACAGTGACAGTGTCCGTCACTACAGTCGGATTGGATGGTGCCAGCAGTCACACAAGTGCAGCCTGAGAGAAGGAACACACAATATACAATGTACACACAATTAGAAGACAGCTCTACTCAGTATGCATTAGCACATACATATTTGGAGGAACTGCCACTGTCCATCTGCAGAAGAGTTCAAGCTTCTATATGTAAAAATCTGAAAATCTTTCTCATTAGTGATACTAGTGGCCATTTAGTGAACTGCAGTCAGCAATCAACCAGTAATCAACCAACCATTCAAACACGGGTAGGCTTGTTTTCTGCCACTTTGTTAAAGAAATAATAAGTTTTGTGTGTGCTCAGGAGTGGGTGACTTATTATTGTGGGGGTGTAGTGTTATATAATGTGTAGTGATTGACAGAGGCAGCTAGCTGTCTTAAAAGCTGCAGAGATAAAATCTGCAGGGTATGATGAATCTTTGCAGCAACCTTTAAAGCTGAAAGCAACATTTTTTTTTACATTTTGGGCTGTTTCTGTTGTTGAACTTCAGCTCTAACACCACTGAGAATTTCATGAAACTAAAAGGCAAGATGATCCAAATAATGCCACCGCCACTCACGTCTACAGTCGTGGGCTAAAGCGTTGCCGTAGTAACCAAGTTGACAGTGTTCACAGGCTGAGCCATCAGTGTAGTACAGGCACTTGAGGCACTGGCCAGTCCTGGAGTCACATGAGTCGGGGTCCTGGGTGTCGATGTTGCCACTGCACTCGCACGGTAGACACTGCCCACCGGGTTGATCTGGGTTGCCATAGTAACCAGGGGCGCAGCGGTCACAGCGTGATCCTAGGGAAGGAAATGGAGAATATGGCATGACACTATGCTTTCAGAAACTATAATAGATTCGGTTTGTTACTTGCTTTTTGGGATAAGCTCATGTCACTTTGTGTGCTGTCTTTTACTTTGTACAATAACAATTTTAACTTAATCTTCAACCTAGCAGTGTTTTGTGTACTACTTATTACTTCATGTATTACTTCATCATTGTGTTTAGTTTGTTTAATTTCCAGTACAACAGTCAAATATGGTGCACAAAGGTGTGCTCAGGTGTTGGGTGGTTACAGCGCATGCCACGTATGCAGCTCTGCATATATGAAGACGACCTCGGTTCGAATTTTGATGTCACTTGCAAAGTTTACACAAGATAAAAGGGTTTTGCGATATACAGTCGTATTAATATATTAATTATAATATTTTTTAAAACTTAATAAAATCATCTATGCAGCAAAATACAAAAAATAGTCAACTGACTAAATGAGAGACAGAAAATGGACATTTCTGATAACTATTTCAGTTTCATTGCCAATTTCAAACCATTTGCTGACCAGTAAATGGAGTCATTATCTGCTGCAGTGCTATATATTTGAAATAATCATCAACAGTCAGCCAGGTGTGAAGATGAAGGCTCCAAAAATGCTGTGGCTGTAAAGATCCTCACGAAAAAAAAGAGGAGCCAGACAGAGAGTTACATCATCTTAGTCTCTTGAGTTTTTGAGTAGCACATTTCATTTAATACGTAACTTTTAAATGTTAGCTAAATCTCCCATCTAACTTCTAATTTCTCTCCAGCTGGCCATGCTCAAAGTGATTCGTGTTCTTGATCCGCTAAACATCGTTAAATTCCAGGAGAGCTTTGATTACATGGGTACGACCTGTCTGGTGTTTGAAATGCTAGACAAGAGTCTCTTAAGGAGATCAGACCTATCGCAGAACAGGTATGTGTTTCTGATCTTTCTATCAAAGAGCAGTGAAAACAACATTTAGAACTTTGTAGATTTTCAACTGCGGTATCTTTATTTCTTCCTCTGTCCCTACAAATCTGCACTCGGAGCGTTGAAGACAGCTGGTTTTGATCCACACACAGATCACCTTGCAGAACATCAGGGTGGTTTGGTTGTAAAAGCAACTGAAGTGAAACTTGGCATCACCCTGAGTGAGTTACACATTTACACACCCATGTTATATTTTCATTCTCATGTCTAAATAAAAATAAATGCATAAAAAAGCAACTGAAATGAGTCTGTGAGCTGTCTGTAAGCAACTACAAGGACCGTCAAAGCAATGGTCTTAATGGTAGTAGGGGCAGCAGTATTAGTAGCTAGGAGTAACAACAGTATTGTAATAGTTTTATAAATAATCATAGTGCACCACAAAGATAATACGTTATATGATATAATTCTTAAATAAAATGTAAAAAGTGAATAAAAAGGTCATAGGATGGATGATGCAATAAAGCCTTACATAAATCTGAAGTTACCAAGGAAACTGGTCTTTATATGACACTAAATTAAATGACCGGGTGAAAAGTAGCAGATCCATTCACTTTATGCATGGCGTGTCGCACATTTCAATTTAAATTGATGTAATTAGTGAATATAATGAATCTACACTCAATAACCCATAAACAGAAATATATCATGTGACAATACCTTAATAATTCTATTTCTATTTCACTGAATAACAAGATAATTAACTGAGTGATGATGTAAACTTAACTGCCCACTAAAGTCAAAAAGTTAACATTTACAGCAACAGGTGAGTCCAGTTAAAGGCAGTGCAGTACAATGTTATAAGTAACTCACCAGTGTAGCCTTGTCTGCATTCACAGACGATGTGGTTTGAGTGGTGGTCAGCTTGGCAGGTGTGGCCATTGAAGTGGTCTGTGCCGGGGTAACCAGGGCAGGGACAAGGCCGACAGTGTTCCCCTGAGCCAAGCATTGGGTTTCCAAAGAATCCCGTCATACAACTGTGATAAATGAAATGTGTCATTTACAATTAGTTAAATAACCAGGGACAAAGTAGAGTTAAATCTGAGACGGAGTCATTCTTACTGGTCACAGAGGTGTCCTGCTGTGTAGTCCCTGCACTCTCTACACTCTCCAGATCGGGGGTCGCAGAGGTCTGCGTGGCCGTTACACTGACAGGGGCTGCAGCTGGGGAAGCCCCACTGGCCCGGTTTGCAGTCGGAGCACTGACGCCCAGTGGCCCCCTGCCTGCAGTGGCACTGGCCTGTTACTGGGTCACACTGATGGCTCAATGAACCCTCTGAATGGCAGTCACAAGCTGGAACACAGAACGTATTTAAAGGTTTATTCACTTAAATTATATCATCACTGTTTGTGCTTCTTACTGGAAATTAGGAACAGCAATGATAATCAATTATTAATCTTCTTAGAAAGGAGCATATGCTGTTTTAGTACATTTAAATTGATGCCACAGTTCTACAGTTATGCTCAATGGTTGTGCAAATATGTGATTGTATATTACTAAAGAGCTTGGCTTAAGGCAAGACCAATGCAAATGGGAATGTGACCTCTAGAGATTTACTTCTTTCATCTCTATTGATTGTACTGACTTAGCAGCATCAGTTTGAATTAGCAAAAGGAACACTAAATCAAATTTCTCTGATAGCACAGTGGCTTGAAATTATACAGTGTAAGTACAATCCTCCTTGATTGAAAAACGATATAAATCTGAAAAGGTCATCATGTTCTACAGAGAGACAAATCAGAAATGTGCTACAATACCAGTGACAGAATGACAGATATATTCAGATATTTATTTTAGCTGCTGGGCTTCTCTTTCTGTCTGAATGCACACAGCACTCAGCTGATGCTTTCACATTGACTTAAAAAAAAAAAAGTCATGTCATGTTTTTCTTTTACCAAGATGTACAAGATTTTATGTGGCTCTGGGTTTGCTTTATGCCCTTATCTGTAAAAACCAATGTTACAGTACCATGTGAACACACTCACCAGTACAGCCATTAATTCCAAATCCATATGTTCCTGGGGCACACTGGTCACAACGCCGACCCATCACGTTGGGTTTACAGCGGCACTGACCTCCGACCTTATCGCACTCACCGCTGAGGGAGCCCTGGGGGTCACACTGGCAGGCTGGATGCAACAGATTTAATACAAGAAGGAACATATGAGCAAATAAGCGTAAAAAACAATACAGGACTTTAAAGTGTTGGTATAGCTTTAAAACCGCACTGTGTTTCCATGGCTACTCACCTAACGCGCCGTCGTGGATGATGGAGGAGATGCTACATATGAGTTTGGTGCACATCTCAGCCAGAGCAGGCATGGGCGTCATCATAAAGGAATCCAGGCACATATAGCGAATCATCTCATCCCGCCGATGCTCCGCCTCTGGCTCGTTACCTTGGAAACCCGGAAGCTCGGTGTATTTGGGGATGAGAACCAGCTATAGTGACGAAAAAAGCAAACAAACAAACAACCCAACGTTTTAAAAAATAATGAACATACAGTCCTGTCAAAAGTCTGGACACTGTGTCCAAACTTTTGACTTCTATTGTACATAGGCAGGGATTATGAACCATAGATGTGGTATTAATCTTGAAAGACATAGTAAAGCTCACAAATGTAACATTTCTTTTCAACATAGCTCTTGTAGAAAGAAAAAGAGCAACGAATGCGTATTGAATTGACAGGAAAAGACTACAAAGAGAGGCCTATAAATATTGTACTGTCAAAACCTACTAGATAATAAGATCTTTGTATAGGCACAGATGTTTATTTACACTATGTCTTTGAAAGGTTATTCTTCTTTCGTCGGTAATTCCTTCTTCTCTTTATATTTCTTTATTTAAATAACTGAAAGGTCCTTTAAAAGGATGTCTCTCCCAAGCAAAAGTTAATCCAACACCTGCAATTGGATTTTCTCACCACTAGGGGGAAACATCATGGTGTGAAACCTGAAGAAGCATGCACATGTACTGTAGTCACTGCTCTTGAACTCAGTTTAACCTCTATATATCCTTTAATGTAGGAAGACTTTTTTGATGTTTTTTTTATCATGACAGCTTCAAAGTTAGCCCTAAAGGTGGATATTGAAGACTTAGCTCTTAACTTACAGAGTCTACAAGAATGAAGGCGGTGAGATGTCTGTGCGAGACCCCGCGGCGCTGGAACCTGATCGCAACCGTGTATTGATTGCTTGGCTCGAAACAGAATGGCCTTGGCATCTGGATGTATCTGGAAAAACAGACATAACACAGGCAAATTAAAATCCTTCCTTTTCCTTCTATCTTCCTACATCCAGGCATCAACACTTGAAAGAAAATAGCACCTCATCTATATTAATCTTTTATATTAAGAAGTGAGAGTGAGACCTACAAATACAGATCTTGTGTTTATAAAGAGGTCCAGAAAGTTGACCACTGACCAATCGCTTGTGGACCAGTGTTGAAAAACTACATAGGCTACTGCTGAGTTACTGGTGATATTATTTCTCATATGAGTTTCCATCCCATAAGAACCATTGTTGACCATTGTATAAGAAGACAATACAGTAATAAGATGGGGAAGATGAAATGGGAAAAATGTTTTAAAATTTCACAAACACAAGATGGAATGGGCTGACTTTATCTTAACACTAAACATCTCAAGAACAAAAGCTTGTAAACTTAATCGGTAATATATCGGTTTTAATTACTGCTTTTGCTTAACAGACCAATTAAGTAAAAAGATCATAAAACACTAGTGTTATTTCATGTGTTTTATGACTATTTACATTCATTTTCTACTTTGGTGTATCCTCCTCTTGATGTTTTGCGTGCCAGGTTATTTCCTTTTTTTCCCCCCCTTGTCCCGACTTGCTGTTTGTTTCTAGAGCAAACAGCGTTCACCGCAGACAACGCTGTTTCACTACTGTTTACCTGTGTGTTTGGCTTCCAACCCCTGCGCCATGTGCACTGAGCTCACCCTGCTAATTGGCTATGGCTGACGGACCAACCGCAGAGAACGGAAGGAGAGCTATACGGTCCGCTGAGACAGCTAGATCCGGGCAGGGTCTGTCCTCTTAGTTCCAGATGAATTGAGACTGTGAAAGGCTTTTCAGCAGGGTGAAACTAAACAGCCTTAATGCTGGGTTTTTTCAAAATTTATCCTATATCCTACTTTTTTTTAACCGCCTTGATTTATCTGCAGGAGTGATTAACGCTTAATCTCAATTGATCTGCAGTAATCGGTCTAATGTGCTCATGTTACAGCACAATAAGCTTTCAATGATACACCAGTTGTAGAGATTGTGCCTGTGGATCTGCCTGCGCTTTTATAATTATACACACGTTCATAATTCAAACCATGCTCCTTTATTTGCTAAAACCAGTAACACAGCGGTGGTGGTGTTTGGTTTTTTTATTTTTTTTTATCTGTCATTAAGAGTAATAGATTTATGATGACACAGCTACACCCACAGGTTGAAACATAATTTACAATACAATGATGTAAACATGTAACATGCTAATTCAGACATGTCCAAACTATTCCATAAAAAGGGTCGTGTGCCTGCAGGTTTTTTGTTCCAACTAATCAAAAGTAAACGATTCGACCGATCAACCTTCTGAAGACTGAGATCATTTTTTTGATTACGCCTGCTATGTTCCTGCTGGATTGGAATGAAAACCTGCAGCCGCACAGTCATTTATGGAATAGTTAGGACACGTCTAGTTTATACGGTCTTGTTCAATCAGAAAAAGGATTATATTAATAAGAAACAATGTGGTGCAAGATGTATGATCTGTTTTCTTCTTTATTTACATCATTTCCAGATAATGTGATAATAAGACTTCTTACTATCTGTGGTTTGAGCTAAGCAAATAAGACTGTTATAAAATTGCATTGCGGTATATTTTACATTGTCTTCCTGTTGACCGTGCAACTTTTGTCCTCTAAGGTTAATCTGCTTTAGTTTGACTAAAGTTTATAAAGAACAAGGTAGCTATAAGTTATCACCTACTTCCGTGTTAGACCTTTTTAGCCAACTTCATTACCACATATTTTAGGTAATGATGGTCAAAAGGCTTAAATGAAACTACCTCACTTTTGAGTTAATACCTGTAGTCAAGAGTCAGAAAGTTCCCATAAATGTGCATACCAGAAAAAAGCAGAAACTAATGTTTTCTACTGTATCTTTATCACATTTTCTTGAATCTGTCTTGACTCTCCAGCTTGTACTTGAGATGTTTGAAAAAAAAAAAAGAACCTCAGGGAACCTGGAACCCGTTTATAGTGTAGGGTTGGATATACGCATTAATTCCTTTGCCAGACTGTACTTTTCTTTGCTCAGCTCCAGCAGCCCTGAGCTATGGTAAACAAAGCTGTTGCTTTCTTTTTATATATCACTGTAGCTTATTCTTACACTGCCTTTCTGGTATGTTTGCTCTCTTATCAGTGAATCAATAGTTAATAATACCACAAGGTAAGGTGAAATAAGAATACAAATACAGGCCTGACTCACACAGTGCATGCAAGCCCCGGCAAGCTTTAGTGACAACAATGCAATGATGCAATTCTTCCTGAGTTAGAAATCAACACATATTGAGATTGGGCATACTTGAACAAATCCTATAGTGACTTAATAAATCTTAGATCTAAAAAGACACACACACACACACACACACACACACACACACACACACACACACACATTAATATATATGTACAGTGCATACATTTAAATTTTGGTACCTGTTATGGTGCGGCAAGGCGACTGTGTACAGTTGTTCAGTTGGGAGAAGGTTTCCACATCGGAGACTGGTAGGCAGCTGTACAGATGTAATGCTAACTATGGCCTCCCAGTCTTCTGTAGACTACACGCATGCACATACACACACACACACACACGCACACACACACAAACAAACAAAAATAACTCAGTTGGAAGGATTTCTATTAATTAGGAAAAGAGAGGGAGTGTGTAGGTTGTGGTGCATGCGCTCACACACACACACCTCAGGTTCGTAGCGGATCATGATGTCATACTCCATGGAGTAAGGGATGTTGTGGATAGTGAACACCAAGCCGGCGCCGTCTTTGACGCGGGCGAAACCGGGACCTGTCCACGTCACCATGTGGCTGGGGGTGCGTTCTCTGTGAACAGGTCTCACATCAGGCTGTAAGAGAATGAGAAAAAATCATTTTTTCTTGCACTTGAGGTTATACTTGTACTATTTTTGTTTTGTGTATGTTATGGATGTTCATTTCCACTTTACGAACCTTTCAGGGTAAAGTGCTCTACGGTTCTGCTCATCTGTATCAGTGATTCCTGATCACCATCATTTAAAGGGGGTGCGTCATGTACAGTATATTCCCAGGTGTACTTTTATATTGTGAACTAGCTATAGTTTTCTCACAGAATTTTTTTCAGTAATTCACTAAAAAGGGAATAGTCTATGACGACAACTAAAAGTGTGGACGAGCATTTTAAGATCTCTCTGCAATAATTCTGAAATAAATGTTTTCGTGACCTTAGTAAAAGAAAATGTAACATTTAATCAGAGTCAACAGAGTCTACAATTATTGCCAAGTTTGAGACTTAATTAGTTATGGTTTTGCTCTTGTTGCTTTGGCTCCCGATCAAATCATTTCAGTTTTCTCCTCATTTAATAAGTTTTACAAATTTAAAAATGAGAAACATTTATATAGCAATGACTTTACAGCTTGAAATTCATATCTAAGACAAACTGTGCATGTTTTTGTTTCCCTCATCACTGGTGGCAATAAAAAACTACTTCAGAAGTCAGAGAATTACAATTATAAACAACTCTACTTTTTAAAGATGTGCCAGATAAATGATTTTGAATTTTGATCATTTGATGACATCACACCATCATGATTACTGTCATGTTTGGGGTCTATCTTAACCACAGTGGACTAAACATCCCTGCAGTCCTACAGTACATTTTCACAGTTCTTTTTTTCAGCTTGACCAGTTTTAATATGATGTAACTAATTTGACAGCCAAGTATTTCATTCTTCTAAGTAGCAGCAAAATGCCAGGTGGAGCACATAGCACATGACTACAATCCCCTGGAAGCTTTGGAAAATGTTGGAACTGTTCATGTAAAGATGTTAGTTAGCATTACTGTTACAGGTCTTGTGATATTTCATTATTTTAGGGCTCATGGGCTCATAATGTTTGGGAACACCTACATCTACACTGATCTTTATCCACTTGATACCTGAACCCTCCACCTACTGTTTGCTGAAGCTGGCGTATACGTCTGAGCGCCGCCCGATGCTGCTGCGAGTTGGTGATGCGGCGGTGACGTCGGTGTCTCCTCAGCTGGTTGCTAAGGTGCTGGACGCAGTCGGTTTCTGCCTGAGGCCTGAGTTTACCCTGAGAGAGGAGAAGAGAGGAGAGGGTCTAAATGTGTGTCGGTCATACTTTTGCACTTCTTACAGTCTACAGGGTTTCATCCTGTACAGCTTTAGTAAGTAAAAAAAAAGAACAGCACAAAGCAGAGAGATCCACGCTGTGCTGAAATCCCTAGAGTGTGACAGAGAGAAACAAAGACTTTGAGGTTGAGTGTGTGTGTTATTGTGTGTGTATGTGGCGCGCAGCAGTAATTAGATGTGACAGGTCGGTATCTGCGCTACTGTCTGCTGTTTTCATGGGTCACTTCAGCTACGGAGTTTGAATTATGTGCAAGAATGCAGGACTCTGACAGTATCCTCAACAATGTGCGCCTCTTTTCTGTCCTCCAGCATATGTACACACACACACTCCATCTCCATCCGCCACCACTTCAACACATCAACAAACCTTGTGTTCAGTCACAAGCAGAAGACATGACACATCTCCTCATCTTCCGTTGCCTTGCACTGGTGCCTTTCTACTCATAACACCGGAGTCAATACTTGCCTTTTCTGCTACATTCCTGTAGTGGTGATGTTGTAAGTGAGGTCTGTCTGAGCTTGCCCAGAAGGCTGAACTGGGGTGGGTGGGTGGTGGTTATGTGTCTGTGTGTGTGCGTGGAAAGGTCCGTTTAGAGTGCCAGAGGATGGAGGTGAAGGAGATAGATAGACAGGGGACAGGAAAGAATGTGAGAAAAGGGAGAAGGTAGCTAGAGATGGTAAAGGATAGAGGTGCTGATGTAGGGTTAAGAGGACACACTGAGAGTGATAGTGGGTAAGATTAGTCAGTGACAGCAGGAACAGGCTTGTCACAGCACTTGGTCTGGGGGAGTATGAGAAAAAGTATTAATAGAAATTATTACTGTCAACTACTTGACAGTTAACTACTGTCAAGTTGTTTTATATATATGTTTATATATATATATGTATATATATATATATATGTATGGGGGTGAAGAACTGTAATTAACTTCACTAAAGCTGCTTTAAGACATGCACTGATTTATGTGAATCTATTTTTGCATTGTGACACTGGGTGAATACTTTGGGTTTTAAATAAATTCAGGACAACTGTTTAAATAAATTATGAGTTATTGCAGGAGTATTGAGAAAGATGCGTTTTTTTTAGTGTGGGTTTACTTCCTCCTCCTTTTCGAACATTTTTAGCCTATTTTTTTTATCATATCACCAAGGACTCTTTCCACAGAGATCAATGAAATCTTGCACGTACGCACTCCTTCACAGTTTTCACTTGAGTGCAATTAAAAGTATAAATGCGTCAACAGTGACACAAGGTGCACTGTGTGCACATCTTGAATGTCACCACAGATAGATTTCCATTAAGGCAACTCTAAAATCCAACTCTGCTTCACGCCTTCATCACACCCCATATTGATTAGTGCAACTCTTTCTATATCGGTCAATTCAAAAACTTCAATTCATTCAGAACTCGGTGAAGCAGAATCCTCCACAGGCCCACATCACCCACATCCTCTTAACAGCTTGCATAAAAAATCTTTGCAGGTGGGTTCTCGTAACATTTCAGTATCACGTTCATATCCTGTATCAGGACAAGTCTGAACTGAAGTTTATCAGCTTTACTTATACTGTTCATATTCAGGCATTTCAGAGTATCCGCTCATGATTATCTTTATATATGCATATTTTAATGAAACTTTTTTTACTACTACTATTTTTTTTTTTACTATTTTTGTTACTAGAGAAAAAATATTTAGAATCACATGCTTTCAACAAGCTATATTAGATGCGAATAAATAGTATTTGCAATGGTTTGTTTTTGACTTTTTAATAATTTAATAAATATGACAAATATGCATCAGCTGCAAAAATAGATTTTTAGAAAGTTGAAATAGTTCCACTTTTGTATAATTTAGGTAACATGAGGATAAGTCATCCAATATCTGGCTAAAAGAAAGGTTTTTGAGGTGCTTTTTTTTCCAAACACATCAAATTAGACTCTGAGCAATATGTAAGGGCTAGTCTTCTTAAGAGCAATTATTCTCGCTCTCGTGGCAATAATCTAACCAGCACTCTCCTTATTTATATATTTTTAGTTTTCATTCTTGCCATTTACATGGTTGAACAAATGGATTACCAGCAGAATGACTGACATGCAGTTCAGGCAGAATTCCCTCCCTGACAAAGAAAATAGGATAAGACTGTATCCACTGTGAGGAGCGGTTGAAAGCATCTTTCACTAACTAGATTGAAGTAGATCAGCATGTGAGAGAAAAATGATCTTCCTCTATGTGGCATTCTCTCTGCTACTTTTCACACAGCAGGAGCTGAACTTACACCAGCGTGATGCTCTCCATAAATATCCAGTCGGGTCTGAATAAAGCTGTAAGAAATATTCATGTAAAAGACGTCGGAGTCTTAATGAGAAAACATGACTTAAACAAATAGATGGAGCCAGTATTCTGTATCTGAGAATATACAGAATACCATTTTAGCGCGCCCAAACACAAATGACCA